>JAXGGA010016193.1:0-27218 GCA_038373865.1 Uloborus plumipes | reverse complement strand
GGTGCCAGCAAACCTTGCTAACGCCACTGGGGCAACCCTCTTTTTACCCAATTTAAGCGATATAAGGGTGTCCACTCCAATCGTGGACCAATAGCTAATTTCTAAACCGTTAGAGATAAGCATATAGTTTATTTAGGAAAAAATCTCCAAATTACGAAAGGAATTTTGGGTCTATTCAATGTTTTTCAAAAAATCAAATTTTGAAAGAGTTACGAAATTTAAATTTTTATACAGCCCCCCAGTCCTATCAATCATATTTAGTAAAACATTCTTGACACTGTAACGTTTAAAACTAAAAAAAATCACTCTTCTACCACAAAAATTGACCGAGTTATGACGTTTTGAAAAATCAAGATTTTGAAGGATTTCGCATACGGTCCCTTAAGCGATCTCTCGATGACGTCATGAAACAATGCAAAATCTTGATTTTTCAAAACGTCATAACTCGGTCAATTTTTGTGGTAGAAGAGTGATTTTTTTTTAGTTTTAAACGTTACAGTGTCAAGAATATTTTACTAAATATGATTGATAGGACTGGGGGCTGTATAAAAATTTAAATTTCGTAACTCTTTCAAAATTTGATTTTTTGAAAAACATTGAATAGACCCAAAATTCCTTTCATAATTTTGAGATTTTTTCCTAAATAAACTATATGCTTATCTTTAACGGTTTAGAAATTAGCTATTGGTCCACGATTGGAGTGGACACCCTGTATATATGCATTATTTCGAGGTCAAATTATTTAAGGTTTTACAGTTCGAGTTTTACGTAAGGTACGTTGACGATGTGTTTGTTTTTTCGGACTAGTCTCTCCGTGAACATGACAATCTTTTATCTGTGTTAAATTCCATAGACCCGCACATGCAATTCACTATAGAAGTTGAATCTGACTGTCATCTCTCTTTTCTGGATGTTTCCATCACTCGTAAGGATACTACTATCGACACTACTGTTTTTCGCAAACCCGTTGCCGTTACTCTTCCGCCACATAAATTATCTGCTCATCCCCCCAATCAAAAATTAGCGGTTTTTAGAACTTTTGTTTCCCGTGCTTTGTCCATTTGTTCCAATTCTAGATTACTTTCTGCTAAGCTTAATTACTTGAAAAGCATTGCTATGGACCGGGGGTTCACAGTCAGTGTCATAGATAACATTTATAAGAAATTAATCAATCCTACTGATCGAAATCAAACGCCTAATTGTGAGAACTATTCCAACACCGTTGTTTTACCATATTTTCCCAGAATCAGCTTTCAGATTGCCAGAATTTTAAAAAAGTTCAATTTTTCTGTCGCCTTCTCTCCAGTGAACAAATTACAATTTTCGCAACTCAAACATCCAGTTCAGGGTCTTGATAGATGGGGTATTTATAATATTTCATGCCAATGTAAATTAACTTATATAGGACAGACACGACGCGCTCTAAAATTCCGTGTTAAAGAACATGAAAATTGTGTTAAAAAACAAGATTTCAAACGCTCTTCCATTGCCCAACATTGTTGGTCATGTGGCCATATTTTTGATTTTTCTTCTGCAAAAATTATCCATAGTTGTTCTTCGATTTTTGATTTAGATTTTTGAGAATCCTATTATATCTGGAAAAATTCTGATTTAGTTGTCAATGATCTGTCTAGCACCCCTCCTTTCCCTAACGTTTGGAAATCTGTTATTTAAAAACTTTTTCGTCTGTGACGTAATTTGTGTTGCGTTGTTGTCGTGTTTAACCCATGACGTCATAGTTTCTTTGTACCTACTCTTCCTGTTCTGTTTATTTACCCTCACGTTTCTTGCATTCCTGGTTCATTTGACTGGTGTCAGTGAACCATCATCTTTTTGCAGATGATGTTTTCCTTCATTTATAATAGCCCCGAAACAGCTATTTGAGAGAGTTTTCTAACTCTTTTTAAACCTTTTATTTGTACTTGTAGACACGTTGTCTTGCATTTTCAACTTCATAAACTGGAAAGTACATAAATCCCAAACTTTGCTGAAAAGGATTCTTTGACAAAGAACCTGTATAACTTTTCTTTTTTTGTATTTGGTTATTTTAAAAAATGTTTTTTGATAAATAACTTTTTTCAACAACATCGCCCACAGGATCAATTCAATTCACTTTTAAATAAGCAGTAAAAGATAGTAATAACACTATTTACTATCTTTTAGTGCCAAAAAAAAGAAGGAAAATGAAAAGCTTTGAAATGCATGTTTAGTTGTTTTATTCCAAGAAGTAGATTTAAAAAAAAAACTAATAAGAATTGAAATACTGTTTCGAAGTAAATTTAGCCCTGATATAAGTTGGAAATTGGTTTACTAAATCAAAATAAAGTTAGTGAAAAAACCTGAATTAAAAAGGCGAGAAAGGTGCAAATGATTGTATTTTTGATACGAATGGTTATCGATAGATTAGATATATAGTACCAGTTTTTTTGCTTTTTTTTTTTTTTTTGTCTCTTTTTGTTCTATACGAGAATTTTTGCCTCCAACTCGGTCAATTTCTTATTCCATGCTGATGAGTGCATAATAAGCACTAAACTTCAGTCCATGGATCGAAATGACCGAGTTGGAGGTTGGTGTATTGAATATAGGTTTTATTTTCGTAGTCAGCTAACAAGTTCAGATAAAAAATCGAAAGCAAAATTCTCTTGGAACAACATCATAAAGTTTAGTTCTTTTTTTTTTTTTTTTGGTCATTATAATCGGAGAAAAGAAATAAAAGAAAAAACAAAAACAAATAATTCAAAGAATGAAATATATAAAAAAAAGTATCCTCGCAGTATAAATTTCTTTAATAAATTAATTTTCATATTTTGAATAAAGGTACGTTTATACAATGTTGCTACATTTTGCATGTGTCGATATGTTTCTTCTTAGCACATGGCTGCTTTTAGATAACCTTTAATTTTCACAAATATTAAAAATTTTGCACTAAATCGCTACTAATAAAAAATAAATGTTAATTGAAAGCACTTCTAAATTAGAGTGCTCACCACAGCTACCCCATTTTTTCTCCATTTTATATTTGCATGTCTAGTAAACATGGTTAGCAATATGTACGTTATGTAATTCTCTCAAGTAATTTTACTAGTAATAATATGAAAATTGTTCAAAGAAATTGGATGAAAATTTGAAATTATTTTGGAAAAAATAGAAAAATGGAGCAAAATAAATCTTCACGCAGAAATAAATTAGTAACTATTTCTAAAATCGGAACTGTAAATGAAACAAAAGAAAAAAAACAATGATGATGAAATTGCTAATTAAAAATATTGATCATGGTCATTTATCATCTCTGCCGATTTTCAACAGCCGATTAATCGAGCTGGACCTTAAACGTCATGTAGTCCCTCTTTCAGATTGGTAGTCTGCCAACTTCTCGCGTCCCGGTGCTCCACCAACCCGGACCTGCTCACCCAGCAGGTGATCCATACAGCACATGGTGGCGAAGGAGCGCACACACACACACACACACACACATCTATCACAATGCGTCATTACGAAAAACATAATTTGAATTCGAGATGTCAAAATTCAAATTCATTTATTTATTTTTTTGCACATACGCAAATACATAGTTATAATATACTGCGAGTAAACGGTAGTTGTATTTCTAAATATTACCTTTAAGTATTTTTACAGATTTCTCAATCTTGAATCAAAGTCCGTAAGCACACACAAAGAAACGCAGCCCTTTGTATAAGGCATTTCACGTCTATTCAATACCATGAAATATCTCGAGCAGCAAAGCAATGTGAGGTTTTTCTCACCATTTGAAAAGGAGCCGCATCATTTATATTCTACGTGTCATATCCATCAGTCCCGGGGAAAGAAAATAAAAGCCGGCGAAGCAATCTCCATCACAAACGACGCTTTTTTGCTTCATAACAAAGACCCGAGGGAGCACTTAAGGGAAAATATGATTTCCCACTCGGTTTTGATATTATTAGTGCTTATTAAATTATTTTATCCTCTCTTGATGATACTGCATTAAAGAGCTACCGTTTATTTTCCGTTGCGGCTATACATTACTGGGACGGGAAATTAAGATCGTTTTGTACAAAAAAATGAATTATTGTAAAAACCATTCGAAAACTTTGTACTGTGAAATGAGTAAAATGGAACAATGTATAAAAAGTACAAATGAGCACATTAAAAATGAGTTGAAAACTCAGCTGACAGCTATTTCGAGGTTGTAAAATGCAAGCCTCATCATCAGTGCATAAACACGAAGAATGGTTTACATGTCCAAAACAGTTAAGTGAACTAACTGTTTCACTTATTTTTATGTAACTTTCACGTACGTGGAAACTTTTTACCAGAAGTGTAATCAAACTTTAACCCCTTAACTGGTAAGATGGGGTGTCTTTCACCCCTAGAAGACAGTAGCGTAAATAGTGCCGCAGAAATCCTATTGGCGGAGGCGAGGGCATGAAGTTTTAGGGCGCGAAGCAGAAACAATACCACTATGAGTCACAACGGAAAAACAGCATTAACTCATTTATGCCCAGTAGCCTGAAAACGGGACGCTTGTTAGTTACTGCATACAAAAACCTGTAATGGGTATATCTTTTTACTAAAGCTGTTTTTCACAAGTTAAATAGTCCTTCTTCTTGAGAAAACCAGTTAGAGCCACAAGTTGGACATCAGAGTTTATTTATTGAAAGCTAATTTCAGACAAATCAGTTAAGTAACGATCCAGCATGGGTAACCACAGAAAATATGGGTTTTTATTTGCGAACATTTTTCATAAAATTAAACTATTATAGAATGATTTGCTTAAAATTGGTCAGAGATGCCTTCTGTAGTGTTACTTTGTAAAAGTAAAGTCAAAGAAGGTCGTATTTTGTTCACATATCTGCAAAATATCCCATAAACAGGACGTTAAATAACTTAACCCATCGGCGGTCCGGCAGTTCCAGAATTACAAGTTAAATGGACGTGATAAGATGTCCAGAACTGTCAGTGGATTAATAAATATGGCAACGGCAAATTATTTTAAGCCTAAAATGCATGTAAACCATTCCAAGTAAGAGTTTTAAGCAGATAAAAATTGAAAAAAAATGTTTAAAAAAAACTTGGGCATAAATGGGTTAATTTTTATATTGTATACTAAAGTAATGTCCTTCCTAGATTTCCTGAATGAAATCTCTGTACTAATACGTCACATGGACAGTTAATTCCACATCTACTGGGCAATTCCATGGTAACTTACGTTACATTTCGACCAACTCTTATGCATTTAGTACCTCAGTACAGACAAATTTTGTTGTACAAATCTTGTATGAAAGCATTTTTTTGAAAATGACAGTTGAAAGCAAAATTAAAATGCAAAAATATTCGATGCATTTAAATTTTATAAAATCTAGCAGTCAAAGATAAGGCAGTAACATGCGTTACACAAAAAGGGAATGACATAATATGAAAATTGGTTCTGAGGCAAATTTCTGCTCTATTACAACTGTTTTATTGTTTGAAGCATAATTTATCAGTTCCTTATAATGCTTAGGAATATATTTTCATTAATTTAAAAATTTATTTCAAAAATTGAAAATTATGGGAATTTTTAACTGGGTAACTTATGTTACAATAACTTACGTTACAAAATTTACTTACAAGCATATCTTTATTACAAAAATTAATGAATGAAAATTACAGCTTAGTTTAGATCGAAACATTGAAAATTAACAATTATGAATTAAATTTACAGAAATTTAATATCAAACTCAATGAAAAATCAAAAATATTACATAACATAAGACTTAAATCTATACTGGCTGCTGCTATTAACAAGTTCAGGTAATTCAATTTTTCAAATCATTCTTTCTTTCTTATTATAAATTTCATCTGTCGTTACTGGCCATTTCTAATTGGTTCCAACAGCAGCCATTACTTATATTTTAAACTCGTTTTCTTCAATAATCGTCACAACTCAAGGATACAATGTATTTTCGTACTTTACCACACACCATTCACCAGCTTTTATCTCTGTTTTTTCTTCTTGTTCCTTAAAATACTTAACTAAACGAAACCCCGTAGTTTGTTAATTTCTAGTTCTTAAATGGTCATTGTCAATGTGCGGATCTTCAGAAAGTATTTTTGATAAATTTTGCTTTTTCTAACATATTTCAATACCATAAAGAGGGACTTATATTTAAAAATCTGTAATATCCACATGACTTTTCTCATACCCCTTCTACAGCGCATCTTTTCTGCAGAGTTTAGTGGCATTTTAATGCAGAATAAAATGTATTTCACCTGTAAGAGATAAAATATTTTTGTATTTGTTACTTCTAAAACATATTTGATAACTTTAAATCATAACAGAAGTCATTTTTGAATAATTTATAGTACATTACTCCTAAATATTCTGAATGCAGTGATATTGTTTAGAGAGAATTAATATCTCAAAAGCCAAAAAGAAACATATAATTTATAATAGAGGTGTATTGTAATCTTATTAACAAATAGAGACATTTTAAGAAATATGATTAATTTAAATTAAGTAAATACAGTACAAATTCAAAAGAATTCTTGCATAAATTACTCCTACTTACCACATAGGTTTATTTCACAATTTACTTTCTTTATAAATACAAGTATTTAAGTTCTACTTGGGTAACTTACATTACCTGCATATGTTGGTAACTTAAGTTACACGTTTTGATTGTAGCACAAAAAATTAAATAGACAATATTTTAAAAAAAACTTTAACTATTTGCTTAACACACACTTATAAGATAGAAAATATAGCATTGTTAACATTGCATTGCCCTTTGTTTATGCACATCATGAACTTTAACATGTTTTTGGTAACTTATGTTACATAGAACAGTGCATTTTTGAAGTTAACATAAATCACTTAATTTACGTGAAAACACTCGTTTTAGCAATTTACAATATTGAATTAAAGTGTAATAATCAATATTCTTCCTTTAAAACAGTTATCTAAAGAAAAAAATTGAAACTTACCAACGTTGAAAAATTGACCATTTGCTTTGCCAAAAGTTAAATATTCTATTTCCAACTTCAAAGTGCTGCCAAAACTAAAAATACTACAATCTTGACAAAAAATTAGTATAAATAATAAACTTCTAACATTTTTAAACCGAAAAATATGTAAAACAGACGCATTGCTGTAATTTGATTTTTCCAACGCTTTTTTACACTTGCATGGAATTGCCCTACTGTGTACCTACATACATAGTGTACAGTACACCTCAGGTATCTACGCGATCGCTGCCTGTCGGGCAATGGTTGAACCTAGACGTACATCACGAAGTATGATGAGGTTGAAACAAATTTCTGGTGTTGTGAATGGTGCGATATACACACTTGCTCTTCAATGGCCCAAAAAATCGAAACATAGTGTTGCCGCTAAATGTTATGAGTTCATTATGCGTCAAAAAACATAACTTAGTTTTCCTTTTGTGTCTGTCTTTTTTGTAATATTCATCACCTTTCAGAAACGAGAATTCATGCTCTTAAACTTTTCCTCACCTAAAGTGATTACAGGAAGAAAGGGCGAATTCTATTTCAGGTTAAAGCCTGTAAAGTAAAATGTTTCTGTCAATGTGAAAACATCTAGTTAGTAACTAGTTTTAGATAATAAACATAATCTAGTTCCTGCCCTTTTAGTGGACAGAAATTATCATCAAATATGTTTAAGTCACAATAAAAAAAAAAACTTTATTTTTTAACCATTTACATTCAAATGCTGAGTTTTTTGTTTTCTTACTGTATGAAACATGATTTTTACCTCTGTAGAATGATCCTTTTTCCTTGATTTCATAAAACATTTTTTAAGTGTCGCTGTCTGTTGTTTCAAGCGATCAATTCCAACATTGAGCAAATTTTGTGGAAAACTTCGTTAAGCTAATCTAACCACGCAATTTTCGTGTAATCCTTTGACCAAAACTTGGTTTTTGATGAAACTGAACATTTCTATTCATGAATATTAAAATTTGCTAAGACCTCCTTTAACTTTGTTCCTAAGGTTATACCAACGGAACAAGAAAGATTCTCCCTAATTACACCAAATCCATCATTTTACAACTTACGTTAACATTAAACTTAAAGGAAGTTCCATACATTGTGTTCAAGCAAAATAAGCATTTCAGATGAGGGCGGCAATGTTAGGGATTTAATTACTAGGGAAGGAAACTGGTTTAGTTACATACTACGCATATCAAATGGATTGTGCATGGTTTTAGCACTGATGCGACATTTTGTGCATGGAATGATTATTTTTATGAGATAACGTCTCATTTCAGGCCTTCATGCAGAACTGTATTAGCTTAAAAATCTAGTTAATTGAAATTTTCTGCGTAGTAGTACATTTAAAAGCTTTTTTTTTTTTCTGTTTCAAACTAACTTAATCAAGATGGCAGTAATTTCAACGTGAAACAAAGCTATAAAGCGCTCATCGAGCCATATTTAAGCCATATTGTATAAATAGCTGAAAAGAAACATCACAATGTAATTTTTCATTGCATCTTTTCATTTAGTTTTATTTTATCACTTACATATTTTATTGAAATGAATGATTATTTCTCAAAAAGATGCATCCTCAGAGTTAATTTCATCGCACCCTGCAAAAAAAATTGCTTTTCCAATGTAATACTGCCAGCAGAGGCTCAAGGTTAATGCACAGTAAGAAACTGTAATATTTATATTACTGCTAATTTTACAGTTGATTACTGTGCATTTGAAAAATTCAAACTATATCCTGTGCTGCCAGTGTTATATTGTAAAAACAACTGTTTATTTTTTGCAGAGCGAATTCCTGAATATTGTAACATCTAACGTGTTTGCACGTATTAATAGACTCATTAATTTGTTCAATTAAGAGATTTTGAATCATCTATAACAATTAAGGACTATTACTAAATAAAGAAAATTCAGTTTTGTAAAACAATTACCCAAATTCAATTACAAAAGAGAATCAAAAACAATAAAAGAAAACATAGGAAGAAAATTTAATGATACTACATGCTGGGTTTCCATTAAGGAAATTAACCTTAAGAGTCCGCCTTGAGCTTTGAGTTTAGTTAGATAGTAAAAGCAAAAATGCTTTGCAAAACGAAAAAGAACTAAACCAAAAAAATAAAAGCTTAAAAACTCTTGCGAACTTTGCAATTACCGCGCTCATGCTCTTAAAATATTTACCCTTATCAAAAGCACTTAAACAGACCACCCAAAGATTGGCGTTAAGTTGGATGATCCCGTGGATTTTCTGTAGTCTTTTTCGCGGCTTGTTTTAATAGCTTTTACGATGTCTGCTTCTTCTATAGCTGTGACTTTTCGCATTTTGCGATAACATTTGTTGACTCAGTTGTCAAATTTACTTTTGCTTTTCCCGTAAACTGTTTGTGTAGAACTTGTTTTCAAATAGTTCAGGTTTTGCTTTTCAGAACTGTTAGACATAATCTTAAGGGACATTTTAAATAAAATGAGTGTGTATTGCTAAATTTTATCTAATTAAAATGTGAACTATTCTGTTGATGAAGAAAATAAGAGTTCGTAATTGAAATAAACGTAGGAAGTTTTGCCGTATCTGCATGATAATGCGTATGTAGTATTAATGTTTTATCTAATTCAAATGAAAACTATTCAGAAGAAGGAACAGAAGAAAGATATGATTAAGAGAAAAGAAAGGCAAAAATATCTCTGACCAGAAATTAATGCATGATCGATTATTTCAATTTCTTAAATATGAATTTTGAAGTTAATTAATTAACGCTTAAAATCAACTAACACTGCAAAAAAAATGAACTGTTGCTTTTACAGTATAATACTGGCAGCCGAGGTTCCGATTTAAAATTATAAAATGCACACAAATAAACTGTAAACTAACAATTTTAAAATTTCTTACAGTTAGTTAAAACTTAGAAATTTTAGTTTATTGTCGTAAAATTTAACTGTATAACACTGTAAAAACAACAGTATAATACTGGCAGCAGAGGTTCCAGTTTTAAACTGTAAAATGCATGATAATATATTGTTAAATTACAAATTTTAGTTTAGTACTGTAAAAGCAGAAATTTTACAGTTTATTACTGTAAAATTAGAAATTTTTACAGCCGAATACTATAAAATTAGTTGTATTATTCTGTAAAAACACAACATTCATTTTTTAGAGTGTACATACCTAATAATATACAAACCAATAACAATTACAATATTAAAATAAATCATCCTTGAATTAAGCAAAACCTTGGACTATTGAGACTTATATTTTCAAGACCCTACTATGCAAAAAATTTTTCGTAGCTTGGGAGTCAACGTGTTAAAATAAAGAACGAAATTTACTGGTGGCGTCTAAAATCAAATGATCAAATTTATGTTCAATTTCAACGCAACACTTTTCGAATATTTAAACTTTTCACATTTTGCTTTCTTCATTATTATTTTTTATTTCTACGAAGAAAATTCAGCTGGAATTAAATCAAAATAATTTCCACGCTGAAAAGGTCCGAGCTCTTCAAAGAAAAACTTATAATAAATTCCTATCATAGGAGAAAAAACTCAAGATCAAATCAATACGTTTTCACTTCCACCAGCGTATTTTCTTCGTATTAATGCTTTGATATCCCCAGGTCATTTTGAGCTCCCTCCTACGTGAGCAGAAAAAGCGAAAGTACAGCGCAGCTGGTCCGATCCGTGGAAGATTAGAAAAACATAGCTGCAAGTGGCACGAAACTCTAATTTGATTTGAGTTGAACAAACACGTCAAAGTTCCCGGCACATTCTCTTTTTTAAAAAAGAAGGAACTTTTTATAATGGATAAAGCTTTGGAGGAACGTCGAGCTTGAGTAGCAAAGTCAAGTATGATTAAAATTGGGGGTATGGCTTATGAGACAGAAGTATTTGCTTTCTGAAGTATCTTGTCTGGTGCCTTGAGCATTAGATTCTGATAACTATATTTTCTATTCGGCCAAAGGACCTTTATTGAGTTCGTAGTATTTTTATCGCTATCAAACAAAGCAGTGTAAGGCAAAAAAAAAAGTTTTATGATTGAAGTGCACAGAAAATTTTATTTTTATAGATTTTC
Organism: Uloborus plumipes; assembly: GCA_038373865.1. Lineage (NCBI taxonomy): Eukaryota > Metazoa > Arthropoda > Arachnida > Araneae > Uloboridae > Uloborus > Uloborus plumipes. The sequence goes on along the minus strand of JAXGGA010016193.1, from coordinate 16,171 downwards.
GGACAATTTTCTAACGCGTATCAGCTGCTTTCCCCTCTTTAAACTAGTTGACTTAGTTTAAATACTGCCGTGCTAAGCACAAAAGTCGTATCTGCACTTTTTAACAAAATTGAGTTATCGCCACCAGGTGGTTTTTTGTGACGTATTTTACCCACGTACAATGTTTTACGGTCGTTTGAAAACAAAAAACTTTTTTTTAATTTTCTGAAAAAGTATCATCTAAATCAAATACATGGAGGAGCAAAACTTTAAAGAGCTTTTTCTCAGTTTGAGCTCAACTGCAGATACCACTTTTGAGCTTAGCACGGCAGTATAGTAGTCTTTGTCTCTCCTTAACCAGTTCCAGGACAAGACGAGTGGGTAACATCGGTACACTGTGAAATATAAACTGTTATTTCTACAGTATAGTACTGACTACAGGGTCATTCCATGTCAGTTCACCCGGTCATGTAACCCATGTCCTCGGATTTTGATAAAATTTGGTGTATTTAATATTTTTATGGTGGTAAGTAACCATATGAATTCTTTTGCCCATATGTGATCTGGTTTTTGTTTTACAGGCCGTCAAACTTTTCAAAAAACTGCATTTTCTGTCAACCGCTAAGCCTAATCTGCATGTATACGTATCTCTTCAGTAAATTGTGACGGGTGCAGAAATCTTTCAATATTTCTAAAAATTCTCAGATATGTTGCTGAAAGTATGTGGATTTATAAAAAAATACTTGAAATTTATATAATATAATTTTGTTTGAATAAAATTTGAATAAATTACGACAAGCATTTTTTTTCTTTTGCAAAACATGAGTTTACTTAAGTGGCATTTCACGAAAAGGCGGAGGTCCTATTCAATAATGGAAGCATTCGAAATGAGCCTGAAGGTGTGTTCTATCATTGCAAAGAATAAAATTAGTGGTTTTTTTCGTTTTCTCGTTGCTGTTGCACAATATACACATTTCAGTATCAAAATTTTTGAAAAAAATTCTAGTCATTTTCCTAACCTAAATTTCACTGAAAAGCAAACAAACCTTTATTTTTAAGTGTATTTACAGCCCTATTATGCTACTTAAAAATCATCTTAATCCCTTATTAAGCAGAAAGAAAAGTGAGAAATAATTTATGACTCCCAAATTCAGTTGTTAAGTTCAGAAAAATATCAGATGTAGAAAAAAGATGTGCAAAACATGAATTCATTTTAGTAGCTTTTTATGAAGAGGCGGAGGTCATATTCAATAATAGAAGCATTCGAAATAAACCTAAAGGTGTGTTCTATCATTGCAAAGAATAAAATTAGTGGCTTTTTTTCGTTTTCTTGTTGCTATTGCACAATATACACATTTCAGTACCAACGTTTTTGAAAAAAGTTCTAGTCATTTTCCTAACTTAATTTTCAATATTCTTTGCGTAAAAGAAGCATTGTTCATGCTTTTGTAGCATGAAAACGTATTATATTTAGTTTTAATGAATTATAATTGTATTGAATGTGCAAAGAAGAGATAGGATAGCACAATCTTTAAAGTAAAAATAATAATTAAAAATGTGAGTTTCTGAATATTATCGGATTGTTTGTCTTTGAAATGTTTGTGTGATCCTGTTTTCAGCAAATTTAAGGAATATACTGTTTGATATTTTAACGCTCAACCTTCCTTGCATTTGCGCATGTATCAGGTCTCTTCTTATTTTATCAAAATATGGGTCATAGTGATAAGAGGGATAAAGAATGTGAGTGTGTTTTCTATTTTGGTTTGTTTGTTTTTCATTGAATTCGCTTATCAGGAAGGTTGGTTTGCGCTGATAAATAATAATAGGAGATAATTAAAAAGCTAGAGCCCCGGACAGACATAATTCAATAAAAATAAACTAGAAATTTCAGCATCCAATTAAGAGCAAATACAGCTTTCGACATTTGCTATTGGAGTTTAAAAGAAAAAAATTGAAAATTTTCAAGTGACTATGCTGGATTTGAAGCAAGACTATCATTTACCTAAGAAGAGACTATTACCCTTTACTATAACCAAGAAATAGTAAGATGTTAAATGAAATAACTACGTCAAACGGTCCGTAACATAAGATTCTGGAAGATGTTACTATTCTCTTCAAAAGGAGATTGAATATGGACAAAAAAAGTATTCCGAATATTCCATGATAACTTTACTTCAACAAGTACTGTCCGACGTCGGAAATGCAAGTGAGGTCGAGCGTTAAAATAACAAACAGAATATTCCTTAAATTTGCTGAAAACAGGATCCCACAAACACTTCAAAGACAAACAATCCGATAATATTCGGAAACTCATATTTTTCATTGTTATCTTCAAAGATTGTGCTATCCTATCTCTTCTTCGCACATTCAATACAATTATAAATCATTAAAAATAAATATAATACGTTTTTATGCTACAAAAGCATGAGCTATGCCTCTTTTACACAAAAAATATTGAAAATTAAGCTAGGAAATGACTAGAACTTTTTTCAAAAATGTTGGTACTGAAATGTATATATTGTAGCAACAAAAAAAAGAAAAAAAACGAAAAAAGCCACTTATTCTGTTTTTTGCAATGATAGAATACACCTTTAGGTTTATTTCGAATGCTTCTATTATTGAATATGACCTCCGCCTCTTCATAAAAAGCTACTAAAGTGAATTCATGTTTTGCACATCTTTTTTCTACATCTGATATTTTGCTGAACTTAACAACTGAATTTGGGAGTCATAAATTATTTCTCACTTTTCTTTCTGCTTAATAAGGGATTAAGATGATTTTTAAGTAGCGTAATAGGGCTGTAAATACACTTAAAAATAAAAATATGTGTGCTTTTCAGTGAAATTTAGGTTAGGAAAATGACTAGAACTTTTTTTCAAAAATTTTGATACTGAAATGTGTATATTGTGCAACAGCAACGAGAAAACGAAAAAAACCACTAATTTTATTCTTTGCAATGATAGAACACACCTTCAGGCTCATTTCGAATGCTTCCATTATTGAATAGGACCTCCGCCTTTTCGTGAAATGCCACTTAAGTAAACTCATGTTTTGCACAAGAAAAAAAAATGCTTGTCGTAGTTTATTCAAATTTTATTCAAACAAAATTATATTATATAAATTTCAAGTATTTTTTTATTAAATCCTCATACTTTCAGCAACATATCTGAGAATTTTTGGAAATATTGAAAGATTTCTGCACCCGTCACAATTTACTGAAGAGATACGTATACATGCAGATTAGGCTTAGCGGTTGACAGAAAATGCAATTTTTTGAAAAGTTTGACGGCCTGTAAAACAAAAACCAGATCACATATGGGCAAAAGAATTCATATGGTTACTTACCACCATAAAAATATTAAATACACCAAGTTTTATCAAAATCCGAGGACATGGGTTACAAAATCCCGTTTTCCTGGGTGATTTGACATGGATTGACCCTACAAAGATTCCAGTTTAAAACTCTAAAATGCGCAGTAATAAATTGCAAAATTGGCAGTTATATATATTAACTAGCTGCGTGGCCCGGCTTTGCATGGACTACCTCTGTATAAATGTACTATTTAACACAATCTATATCTATAAAAATGAGTGTATGTATATATATATATACTTGTTCTCTATACAAATCCACAGTTTGCGTCAGATTTTCATCAAACTTGACACAGAGGTTCCTTGATGCCCTAGAATTCTCATAGGCGGGGTCTTGAAATTTTAAAAAATCTAAAAAGCTCAAATTTAAATTTTTTGTCAAAAAATGACCCTTTTATTGGAATCTAGCCTATTTATATTGTAATCGAGATAGGCCTTTTAGCATTCAAATTGATGAAATTTAAGATTTTTAAATATTAGTATTTTCCAACAATGATTACGATTAAAGTAATGAATTTTCAATTTAAGGCTCACCTATTTCCTTTTAGCATTGAAATAAGTAAAAAACAATCATAATTCATGTGTGTATAAAAAGAGCCACGGATTTGAATTTCAAATTTGCAATGCGACTACAGTTGCGTCTGTAATGGAGATAAGCCTTCAGAACGAGAAACAGATTTATTTCTGAGTTATAATAATTTTTACTTTGTAGGTGGGAACAGTTAATAGAGAAAAGTTAATATTTTAAACTAGCGGTACCCGCACGGCTTTGCCCGTGGTATAAAATTAAAAGTTCATTTGTAAAAAAATGATATAGCAGAAAAAAATACTCTATTTTAGTTATAATTCAACTATAATTCCTTCAAAGTATGATATAAAAATTTGGTATGGACCCTACACTACTTCCTTTTACGTGTAAATTTCTTAGTAGATGCCTTAAGTGCTAAAATAGTGCTTGAAGTGAGTAAGATAACAATTCAAACATTTGCATCCCTAGTTTGCCACGAAACAATGCAAAAAAATGTTTTACAATGATTAATCTCCTAAATATCGCCGATTTAAACATCATTCAGTAGATTTTTCGCAAAATATCGCCAATAGCGCCAAATTGAACCCAAAAAAATTTTTTTTTCGCTAAATTTATTGCCAACTTGGCGATATGTCGCCAAATTGGCGTCAAACACTTGGTGACCAAAAGCTTGGCGAGATATCGCCAAGTGGTCGCGCCAATTCATATCACTTTGGTCTGCATTGAAAGCCCTGATTACCCCATAAAAGGGGTAAATCACCCCCTTGGGGACATTCGAATGCAACCCCAAAGATAGGTGCACAAAAATAAGCCAAAAGAAAAAATAAGAAAAATTTTGTTGCTCACAGAAACCAACAGAAATCTTACCAAAGTTTAAAAGAAGAAGAAAGTTTTCTTTCCTAACTTCAAAAACAAAATAATACATTTTCCGAAATGACATACTTTAGAAAGAACGTTGCAATATCGCAATAAGATAGAAGTAAATATACTGAAATAGAATTGAATGCCAAATTGTAAAAAAGTCGCCAAAAAAATAATTTTTAATATTGTCTTTCATTATTTATTAAATGCAATTATTGCTGCAAATTACAGTCCAACAATAAATCACATTGCAAAAGTATATTTGGAGCAATTTTTTCTTTTAAACTCAACTGATCCTAAAAATTTTAAGTATTAGTCATAGAAATTTCGTGCATTATTCTTCACAATGATAATAAAAACAATAAACATCGACAAAGATCAACCAGCAAACGATAAATTAAAAGCTAAATTCGTTCACTCAAGCCATTTGCTGCAATTTATATTGAAATAAATTAATAATGAAGTAAAATATGTTTTGCAGACGATAAATTTAGAATGGTATCCTGTATTTTAAGGAAAGGACTCGATTTCTCATTTGATTGACAGGTGCCATCTTATCACGGTTTTTAATATTTCATTTGACTAATTTTAATAAGGCTTGGAGTTTGGATTGTTACAAAAACAAATACATTTTTAAAATTATTAAGGGAAAAAGAACGAAATAAAAACGTAACCATGGTAACAACATGAAAAGTTGATTTCCGTTGATAAAATAATTCATTTCATCTCTATTTTCAAACAAATTTTATTCGCGAGCAAAGCCATTTTAGAATCGTTTGGCTTGCTTTACTGAAGGTAAGCCTTGAATTTCGGGATTCTAAAAACAATTGTTACAGCTCTCCTGATGATCGTAGAAACTTCGAAAAAACGTCATTTTGTGCAGAAAATTTCAAGCTTTCGAATGACATAAGACTTGAAAATGTGTATAAAATATTTCTTCCCTATTTTATCGAATTTCCGCTAAGAATTCGAATAGAAAAAGAACGAAATGGAATTTTCGAAAAATCGCTTCGAGGTGCAAAACTACATGCTACAAACTAATTTTGTACCAAGTGGCATGAAAATCGACCGAACGGTTTTGGCGCTACGCGCGTAACAGACAGACAGAAGGAAAGACAGAGAGACAAACTTTCAGCTTTATTATTAGTAGAGATAGAGATAGAGATAGAGAAGAGAAGATTTGGCGGGTGAAATTGATGCAATTTTTTCACTTCCATGTGCATATATTTCATGCCAGTGGACGCGGCAAAGCACAGACAACATTTATCTTTCATTTTCACCTTTTGATAAGACTATTTCTCTGTAAACGTTTAACTTTCTGTAATATTTTAGTTTTTTTCAAAGTTTGTACTTAAGAGACTGATTGATGCAAATTACTTTATACCCATATGAATAGAACTCTTTCAAACTTATTTTCCCTGAATGCTATGTTGTATTAATAAGCACCCGGGCAACGCCGGGTATTAAGCTAGTACCCAATATAAAAATACCACGCACTTTTAGTATGTGTTTAGATAAGTACCCATGTCGTACTAAACTATGACAAATGAAATTATTTATTTAGATTAGTAACTATATGCAACTATTTAAAAAAAAGTTAGACTCATTTAAAGCCAACGTATATATGTGCTACGTAAGGAAAAAAAAGTTAAAAGAATAATTAAACACTACCCAATATAAAAATACTATGCAATTAAATTATGTGTTTACTACCAATGATACAAAATAGTAAAAACGTTACAAAAATATGACGAATCATATTATTTACTTTTAAATTAGTAACTATCTTAAATTATTAAAAAAAAAAAAAAGAAAGTTTGACTCATTTGAAACCTACTTACCTACCTATTACATAAGAAAAAAAAAAGTCAAAAGAATAAAAAAACAATACCCTACATAAATATACTATGGCTTTAAATTATGTGCAATTAAGTACCTGAGGTACACTATAATAATAAAGTTACAAAGAACAACCACAAATGAAGAACAAATAGTAACAATGCAGAAATAAGGAAGACAAAAGTTAATAGAAAAATCCTACAAAACAAATTATATGCCTGAATATCAAAGAAAAGCACGAAAACCATTTCGTGATCTAAGCCATGTGGCAAGAGGCAAGACTCTCGAGGCTAGAAAAATTGTCAACCAGCGCTCTCTACACAGTTTCTAAAAAAAATAATTTTAACGAACGACATTTCTCGAGAAGAGTGGAAACTAATCCACATTAAAAGGCAAGAGCAACTGCTTGATTGTCAACCATTAAATGTGCCTCCACAGTTGCAAAAGCTTAGCAATACTCTATATGAGTGCCATCTCTCTAGAAGAGAGGAAACTAATTCTTTTCGTAGAGTTTATTATTTTTTACATTATTATTTTTAGTTATAACAATAACTCCTATAGCCTAAAGCCTTCTTAGATAAATGGACTATTCAACACAAAAAGAATTTTTCAAATCGAACCAGTAGTTCCTGAGATTAGCGCGTTCAAGCAAACAAACAAACTCTACAGCTTTATATTATTATATTATAGTATAGATTACTGCTATATTTACAGTTCATTTACAGCGACTCCTTTTGTATCTTTCTTCCTCTTTGACACCCTCTTACGCCACTTGATGCCCTATGGCACCTTTCAGGGGGTATCGCTGGTACCATAACGTTTCACCCTGAATGGTGACATACGCAACCCGCAGTTTTAACAGTGCACCTATGATGTGCACCGCTATTCACACGTACACTGATAACAGTGTACGTGTGAATCGCATTGTCGAAAACAGTCACTAAATGTCATATAATTTAAGTAACTGTGAAAAAATTTAAATTGTATTGCAGATTCAGACTCATCGAATGACTTGAGAAGATATTCTTTGTTTTCTTTTATTTGAAACAAGTAAATTTGACAGCATCATAGAAGTCCTCCAAGAAAGTGTATAGATCCTTAGGCCAAGGAAAAATTGGACTGCATCTTTTATAATTCTGGAGAAAATGGGTATTGTCTGATTGCCTTATTAATATATTAGATACTTTGACATACTTAACTAGACAGCTATACATTTTTCCAAATCAGACACTAACGAAGTTATAATTCCTCGGCAATGGAATAAATTACTTGTAGAAATAGCGAATTTTGTAGATTGATTACTTACAATTATAGTCCAGTAACTTTAGCATTTTTCTTCGGAATAATTTTAACCCGAAGTTTTTTTTGACACAAAGCCTTTTCATGTCGTTCTAAGTAAAACCTCAAAAGTACCCGACATTATGCTGTACGCTTCTCCCCTTTTTAAGGGGGGAAAGCAGGGAGGGGCGAAAAATCTTGCTTTAAGTATATAAGCAAGTTGGGTGTCTATTTTTGTGTATTTTTCACGCTGAGTCGAATGAAAACAGTATCATGTTAATATAGTCAATAGTTTCTTAGTGAGGAGGGGTTTTTATGTAAAAAAAGTCACATGTGTCACATACGTAACCAAGAATGTTCTGTAGCAAAAAATTTTTATTAAGTGTTAACGTACATTAGAAAAATATCATTAGAGCAGTAGACATACATCATTACATCATAAGGAAAAAATTTCGTTTTTGAAACTACAAAGTGTTGATAGTTTCTCCCACCTGTTCTTGGTTGTAGAAAACCTGTTCAGTACATTACAGATCTATCCCGTCCATCACTTCTATTTCTTCGGTACCAATGATAACACCACTTTCAAAGATTCCGTCCATTGGCGCAGCATTTAAGCAAGACTGTCCATGACAATTTCCACATGCTACAGAACAGTGTAGTTCCAACTTTCGGCATCCACACATAAACTTTTTAAAGGTGCCTTCATCCATTGATAATTCTAACATTTCCATGTCTTGTACAAACAAGTGGGCACTTTTGGCGTACAAAAAATGTCCCGCAGCATGGAAATAGGGTAACATTCTCTTAATTGCAGTCAAATATGACGTCCAATCACCTATCCTCTCAGCTCTTTTTATTATTGATTCATACAGAAGAGCTTCTTTGTAGGAAGAACAGAACCCTAAGCTTGACAAAATGTCTATCAGGCGTCTGGAACCAAAGTATCTATGGAAATAAACAGTTACTCCAAGGAGGAGGGGTGATATGAATGACCAGGGACAAACTGCAGACATGAGAGATAGCAATGGATTTCTTTTGTAAAGGTTCTACAGTGCCTTTTCTATTTTTAATAACGATTTCTTCTATTAGAAATAACAATGACTTGGGTACACTGGCATTGATGTCAGAGAATAATTTAGTACTGGGAGGATATGTATCTACCTCACATACTGCAGAGCGTATATCTTTACGAATGATCTCCGCTGCCTTCTCTGTGACTCTCAATCGTTCCTTGAGGTACTCTTTTCCAGCAGTTTTTATATTTTGAAGTTCAAAACAGGCTATTTTAGTTGATCTTTAATGATATTAAGGGAAAGGGTGTGATTTAGGTCTCTGATCTGGAATTTTTTCGAAATGGAAGACCAAAACATTTGAAATTAACATGTGTTAACAAGGATGCATGGCGAAAAAAATGGGCAAGTAAGAAAAAAAATGAATCTCCCCTCCCTTGGAACATTTCTGGATCCGCCCTTGCCATAATTTGTGTCTCGAAAGCACAGAATAATTGGTCCTTTCTCTTTGTTGGTAATCACGACCCTATCACCGTACCGCTCAGCAAGTTTTTTCTTAATGGTTTTGTCATCAGGCTTCCAGTTTAAATCATTAAGTAGGGGAGAGTGGTAATGAATAGGCCACTTTTTGGTTTTGAATTTTTGTAATTTTTTCTAACACTTTGTTTTAACTCTAAATTGGTGTTTTAGTTACTTTACTTATCTGGCTATCTAAAAAAGTCATAAAAGTTGGATTAGCACCTGTCTATAATGAATTATAATAGAAAATAAAAATTTTGAAATTTGGCCCATTCAACCCCACCTATGGGGTTGAATGGGCCATCGAAGGTATTGAATGGGCCACTAAATGAATTCAATGAAAACATGTGGATTTAATCTTTTATTTGCTGAATATGACAAAATAAATGTGGCACTTGACATGATGATACAAAATCATACTGATTTAAAATTATATAAACATCAAAACTCATGCAATTAAAATAAAACTGATGCATACCAATTGTAGCAGAAAAATGACTAAATAATGAGATTGTAAGAAATAAATAACATCAAATATATATAAAAAAAATAACAGATAATACACACTATGATTTAACAAAATTTATATATTTCAAAAATAATATTAAAAATCACTCTCAAAAACTTCATCTTCATTTTCAAACTTGTCAAAATTCAAAATTTTTTTAAAAAATTTACTAGACATCGGGAATAAGAAATATCTAACTTAAGTTACCAAGAAAGAAAATGAAATTGTACTGTGTGGAATATAATATGAAGGAGAGAGGGGGGATTTTTCAAGACATGCACTGCGACCAGAGGTCTATTGTACTATAGGAATATAATATAGATCTGCAAATTATATTTAGAAGTTACTACAAACCTATTTTGACGACAGTAATCTTAATCTATCTATGACAGTCAGTTGTGTTTCATATTAATGCGAAAATCCAAAGAAAAGGAAGAAAAACAATATTTAGGTGGCCCATTCATTACCATGACATAGTGGCCCATTCAGCCCCACCTATACTTTTGGAAAACATTTAGGTTTTTTGAGTACATTGAATTCAGATAACATCAAAATACATCTTAAGATTAGTTTATAGATATGGAAGGACTAGCTTATACATATGTATGCGGTGAAATACTTGGTACATTTTAGCTAGGAAATGTTTTACTAAAAAGGGAAAAACTTACTTTTCAGTCAGATTCTTGACCATGCCACTCTAGTTTGAAAATGGCTCAGCGCAAACGAGTGAAAATTGGATGAGTTTAATAGAACAAATAGCTACATCTATTGTTGGCATCAAAAAAAATTCATGCAAATACTTTTTCATATTTTGTTAGTGGCCCATTCATCACCATGGCCCATTCATTACCACTCTCCCCTACGTCTTTTAGTTCAGAAAGGGTGAATTGATAATCATTTGTCTAAATGAAGGAATAAATCATATCCATAGCGTCAACTGCACCCTGTTCTATTGGACGACCTGGAGGCACCTCTGATGCTTTCGTTGAAAATTTAACCAAGCAAGTAACATATCTGGCATCAGTTGCAACCAAACCAATTTCATAAATGATACGCTGCCTTACAATTTTCGCCCAATCATCATTTCTCGTTTGTTTCGTATTCAGCATAGTATTTTTGAATTAGAGTGTTGAAATCATTTTTATTTATTTTCTTTTTTTCGGAACTCTTTGCACTTCTTCTTTTCTTTATCACAACAGCTCCATCTCCACAAAAAAGCAACATTCTTTGAAATTAAAATACTATGTCGTTCGCATTCTGGTTTTAGTAGGACTAGGTGACGAGGTTGCTTCTTCAGCATCGCCTTTTCTTTTAAATGCTGCTGTTTTACGGATAGTCCCTACTGCAATCCACGAGAAGTTCAATTGAAGTCTTATTTGCGAACAATGAAACTTGTTCTCTTTTCCATCTTGTCTCTTGTGCTTTTATACAGTAAAGCGTTGCCACAAATTGCACACAACGTGGTCGTTTGAAGTACTACACACACGCAGGGAACACATGTTTTAGAAACCGAGCACAGAATTTAACGCACTTCTGAGTAACGCGAACGATAAAACACTGATCCTTTAGACGACTGTATTAAGAGGGCTGGGAGGGGGGGGGGGCACCTGCCCTTTCACCCCAAGCTGGCTCATTTTTATTTACAGATTTTGGTTCACGGAATTTTTTAAACAACACACTTAAAAAAATAATTCTTTATTTTTAATAAAATCCCTTTAACTCAAAAAATATTTTTAAAGTTTAACTAGATTTTAATTTTTAGATGTACATATCAACTTTATTATGCTCTCATTCGATTCAGCGTACAAAATACATAAAAAATGACACCCCACTTGCCTAATATATATTGAAAATAACTTTTTTCGCTCTCCCCCAGTGCCCCCCCCCAAAGGGTCGAAGCGTACACCAAAATATCGGGTACTTTTGAGGGGTCACTCACAATGATATAACAAAGCTCTGTGCGAAGAAAAACTTTAGGTTAAAATTATTCCGAAGAAACACCTTTTTTTTTGCTAAAGTGACTGGACTATTACTCAAGTAATGAATACTTTTCTCCATGGTTTTAACAAAGGTAGGCAAATGATAATATTTAATTAAATCGCATCATTAAACCTGGCAGGGAGAAGTGTATGATGGGCATCATTTGCGTTTGAAATGTTCAAACATAGCCTTGAGGAATAAAGAAGAATGGATACTACGTCTTATTTGCATTGTTAGCAGGAATGCTCTAATGAAAGACGAAGCGTTATAATTGCTTTGAAATGGAATGTTTGCTGATAGTATGAAATCAGTTATGCTGTATTAATCCAGAAAGTATTTTAATGCTTATGCACCTTAATATCATTTCAACTCCTTTGCGAGAAGCAACCTGCAAATTATGTACCAAAATGCAAACTTTTCTATTATGAGGACTCTTCATGTGAAGCTTTTGGTAAATATCACATTTTGGAATGACTTTTGAATTATGTGGTTGCTAATCAAAATAGGATGCTTTCAAAACGGTTAAAATATGAAATGTTAAATCATTTTTAGTTGCTTTTAAAAGATTGGTGATTGGAGTCGAAAAGGAAAATCTTGAATTTTAATAATCTTAGTGGCACTAAAAGAAAACAGCTACTAATTATTTATTCCTCAATGCCCACTGAGTGGGTTTTATAGATTTCAGATTGCCGAAATATAAAATGCTTATGAACATTTTCCATCACCTTTCAATTTGAGAGAATTTTATTTATAATCATGTAAAAGGTATTGGTTGTCTTTTGTCATCATAACTACTCATACGCTTTATACTTATTACAGCAATATAATACTGTGTCAGCAATAAAATGTATTATCTGTACCTCAGAACCAGAACGACGTAAGTCCAAAAATGGCCATTTTCACTTTTTTGCTTCATTGTATGTAGAATCTTACTCCACATCGACTCATTAAAACAGTATACTATAAAACAAATTCCTTCACATTTATTTAGCAGCGTGAAAAGAGCGCGAGTCCCATCCTTTGCATGTAGGGGAGACCGGGGCAAGATGACGAGCCGAGCAAGATGACGAATTTCGTATTTTTTTCATTTCCCGCCAGGTAGCAGCCTCAACTGGTCATTAGAGATTCTTCTATCTATTCTTTGTTCAGCAATAGTATAAAGTCGCTAAAATCACCATTTGCAAGACACTTCTGAAGTTGTTCTGGTTTACCGCTACCGCGATCTAACTTTTATCCATGTGCAAATAAGCTCTGATGCAAATACAGGTAAGATTTATTGCTTCTCATTAGTATTAATGTGTACCTTAGTTTAAATTCTACCTATTTATATGAATAAACACCAAATAAACGCATTTTGTTATGGAAATAAATACGAATTCTTCAAAAATGGCAGTCTGGGGCAAGATGACGAAACGAAACACGGGGCAAGATGACGAGCTTGTCATCTTGCCCCATGTTTCGGAATTTATGAAACTAACTATGTTGCCCCTTCTATTAAGTTCTTCAAATGCTTATTTATAGTTATACTAATATGTATACTAATGAATATAATAATATATTATACTAAGTCCCTCATTCCCCCCCCCTTTTCCGAAGAGCAAGCTAATTGTTTGTTAATGATACATATAATGACATTTCAGATATGGTTCGACATTACAAGAAGAAATCCTCAAGAGGAGAATGGAGCAAAGATTCTATGGTGTCAGCTCTTGAAAAAGTTAAAGAAGGACGTATGAGCTGCCTGGCTGCCGCAAAGGCGTTTAACGTACCTGAAGGTCTGTCCACTGTGCCTAATAAGCTGCCTATAGTAATCAGTCCTACAGGATCCAGAAGAGTTTCGCAGATTGTTTCAGCAAAAAGAGGAAGGAATGTAACAATAATTTGTTGCATAAGAGCCACTGGCTTTTCCCTGCCACCTTTTCTGATTTTTTCCAGAAAACGAATGCGTCCTGAACTTATCGAGAAAGCTCCACCAGGAACTGTAGGTCACTGTAGTGATAATGGCTGGAGCAATGAGGATACTTTTTTCTCTTTTATGCAGCACTTTTATCAACACGTAAAATCAAACAAAGAATCTCCTGTTCTGTTGATCATTGATAATCATAAATCCCACATAACTTTGCAGACTATATTATATTGCAGAGAAAAATTCATTATCATGGTTGGGTTGCCTTCCCATACATCACATCGTCTCCAAACTCTTGATGTGGCATTTTTCGGCCCATTGAAAAATTATTATAGTCAAGCATGTGACAACTATATGGTCACTCATCCAGGGCAGACCATCACAGATAAAAATGTTGGTGAACTTTTGAGCATAGCTTACTTTAAAGCCGCAACAATTGCAAATGCAGTTCAAGGTTTTCAAGAATGTGGGATCGAGCCGCATAATTCTCTTGTATTCAGCGATCGTGATTTCACTGCTTCAAAAACAACTGATCTTGAAGCTGTTAAAGAGGGAAGTGAAAATAATAGGGCCAACCCCCAGACCCTGTTAGTAAAAAAAAAAACCACATATAAGACATCCAGTAGATACAGAATTGATGACAAATTCTGATTCCAGTGCAGAAAAGAAGCTTTTAAGTGTTTTTGATTTAAAGCCATTGCCAAAAGCACTACAATGTGGCGAAAAAAGGAAAAACAAAAAAAATGAGTTCAAGTATCCTTACGAGCTCACCCGTCAAAGAACTGCTAGAAGAAAGAGAAAAAGGATTGTCTAAAAAAACAGAGGACAGAAGAACGTGAAGCAAAAAAAGGAGTAAGAAAACTCAAACTTTGTTCCCTTAGCCCGAAGTCAGAAAAAATCAGACCAAGCAACCCAGTGGCATGAACTTCAAAGGATGATGTAATAAGATGTCCTGCTTGTAAAGAGGAATATTGTGATCCTCCAACAGAAGAATGGATCCAGTGCTGTAAACGCCAAGAGTGGTGGCATGAGGACTGTTCCAATTATGAAAATGGCATTTTTATTTGCGACTATTGTTAGCTGCACTACTAAACCCTTGTATATATACATTACTTTACAATGCTTAATTTAATGCTTTCTAAAATGTAGAAACACATTTATCACTTGTTAAAGCATGTAACGTATTTAAAAGATAAAAATTTCACACCTTTTATAGAGTCGTCATCTTGCCCCAAGGCGAAAGTCATCTTGCCCCGGTACTGGGGCAAGATGACGAATTGTTAAGGTTATGAAAACATAAGAAAATCATACCTTTTTTTTAATTTCAAAAAATAATTGGTAATACATTTTAGGCTACAAAGGACTACTCTAACGCCTCATATAAAAATAATTTTACCATCCTTAAAAATGAGTGAATAATAAGCAACGATTCTTAGCATCGTCATCTTGCCCCGGTCTCCCCTATACGACAATCGTTTCTCCCCTCGACTGGAAAGTGACGAAAATGGACTTACGTTAGTCTGATTCTGAGGTACTGTTATTATTCCTAATTTTTATTGCAAATTTAACTGAATTATTATTTTATTTTTCATTTGCATCATCAACTTCCAAAATTAGAACTTTACAATACTTTAGAATTTTCTTTGATGAAGTTTCACAAATACATACACTGTTAAAAAATTTCCTGAAATTTTACAGTAAAAGTTACTGACATCCATGTTACCAGTAACTTTCACCGTAAAATCCAATTTTACTGTAAAATTTTACGGTAGAGAAAAGTTAAAAAATGTAAGCTGCGAGCGAGATAGGATCGAACCCAAGATGCGGTAATCGCACTTCGCTTCCCTATCCACTGTACCGAATAGACTACACATGGCGAACAGAAATTGAGTATTAGGTTCCTTTGCGCAGTAAGTCACGTGGTTTATCAACTGACGCTGTAATCGTTTCTTTTTTCTGGTACAATTAACTGTAAATATTTTCTGTACTGTAAATGTAATATTTTACAGTGATATTTACCATAAAAAGTTTCCTGAATTTTTAACAGTGTAGTCACCAGCTTTTGCAGCTTTACTAGTTGAACTATTCAGTTCCTTCTAAGCTTTCAAATAACCATCTTGTATTTCCTCATAGAATTTTCCACATAAGAGTTGCTTTTCATTTTAAAACCGTCACTATTATGGGAAGACTCCACAGTGAGCGAATCTCATACCCTTTGTAATGAAAGTTTACGGGATAAGTGGAGCACTTCCACGTCGACACGTTGTAATAATACTTTGTGTAAAAATTCTATTGCAATATGCACTTTAGGCTAAAATATATACGAAAATTTGATGAACATAAAAAAATTAATAAAACTAACCTGGAAACAATTTTTTGAAATGTGTTG
>JAXGGA010016192.1:0-27219 GCA_038373865.1 Uloborus plumipes | reverse complement strand
TTTATAGGATTCATATACTAGAAAGTATGTTGAATAAAATGATAGGTCACAGTTAAGTCTTTAAGGTACTTTTATTTTTTAGGCTGAGGTTGACATTTCTATGGAATGACCCTTTATGAGAATGTGAACGGCTAGAACCCCCACCCGACTGTTTTTTTTTTTCAAGATCCCGATGAGGGCGACAATTTGAAAATTTGTCCGGGGCGGTAAAACTGCTAGCGCCGCCCCTGTAACGCCGAAACAAGTGTATGCCGTTTTCCTGCTCATTTGCGTTTTAATATGTTTTTCATATGCTTTTTTTCAATACACAAAGGTAATTTGTCGATTTTCAAATTCATATTTAAATTAAAAAAAAAAACTTATTTTTTGTTAAAACTTTTTTTTTTTTTTTTTGTAAATATCTATCTATCTACTGTCCGACCTCGAAAACCGTACCTAGCAACGTTGAACGGTTCTATTTTAAAAAGGGACACAGCTTGATTACGAAAATGTACAATACACGATAGCAGCACTTCTATTTTGTCCCATATTATTTAATTTTTATAGAAATGATAAGAAAGAGAAATTAAAAAAAAAAAAAAAAAAAAAACACCAACACAAATCAACACCTCAAATAAACGAATGTAACGAAAAACAAAACAAAACAAAGAAAAATCCCTTCCCATTTCTTATCTCTCTTATCACAATCACCCCCAGTTTCATAAAATCGGTTGAGACCTGACGCATGCGCGGATTCGAGGAAGGTCGCCGAAAATAATATCAAACAGTATCTATCTATCCATCTATATATACATATAAATATACAGACAGAGACAGACACATATATATATGATATTTAACGTAATTATCCGCCCCTAGAATTCCATTTTCACATATTTTGTCATCTATCTTTAATGGTCTGTAAAAAACTAATGAGACAGTATTTTTTTGGGGAACATTGTTTGTTTTCATCTGTAGACTCTAAGGATTCAGAAAAACATCACATTTTGTAGTTCCCGAAGTTGGCAAACGAAACCATGTTTCTAAGCATCTTTTCTGCCTTCGTTCCCACCAAGGGCGGATCCAGCTCCTGGCTAAGGAGGGGGTCATTTTCGGATGGGGGGGGGGGTCAAATTGCAATTTTTGTGCAAAAATGGGGGGTTTTGGCAATTTTTTCGGAATATAAGTCCCAAAAAGGCAATTTTTTGCTATATTTGGTAGGTTAAGGGGGGGTCATGACCCCCATGACCCCTCCCTATGGATCCGCGCCTGGTTCCCACAGACTACTGCTCCACATTGACGTAAAGCAGAAAAATAAAGCACAAACGTATAACGGATTACATAGCGTTCCTATAGAAACTACCAGGATTTTCGGTTTCGGTCACGTTTTACGCTGATGTAGAGCAAGGCCCTTACAGTACAATTTTTTTTGACAGTACATTGTACCGCTAAAAAAATTGCGATTGCAGCGCCAATTGATCACTACGTGACTTACTTTGAGATGCAGGTAACACCCTATTTTCGCTTTCTTGATGTGTCTCATCTGGAACCGTGTATAGTAAAGCAGTGTGAAAAAATTGGGTCCTCGGGTTCGGTCTTCGTCGTTCGTATCTAGCGCTTTTTAAATCTCGTTTTCTTATCCGTAAAATTTAACAATAAAAAATATTTTACGGTAAAAGTTACTGGTAACATGGATGCCAGTAACTTTTACCGTCAAATTTCAGGACAATTTTTAACAGTGTAGTTTTAGTACACAGACCGCATTTTTTCGATGAAACTTCGTAATCAATTATGCATCCCGTCAGAACATCAATGACACATCCAACTGCATAGCTGGAAGTATGCCCTCGTTTATGCCAAGTTGGCATCGTAGCTCACAGCAATATCCAACACATCGGATGACGATTTCTTGAAGAAAGAATGAGCGTCCTTAAGTTTTGTACAAATAAGTTGTTGATGCTCTTGAAAGTTTGACAAAGAGGCAGAATGGAAGTCTTTCAGGTGTCTCGTGAAAGTTTTTGAATCCATACAAGGTAAGTTGAAAATACATGATAATTTTTCCAGTCCTGCATGTCCTTTACCCAATTCTGTTATTCCCCAGATAAAGCCTTTTTTTTGCTCCGCGGATGAGTAAAATTTGGTAGTTTTGACCCATTTTATTAAATTTAGACCAATAAAAACTGATTGACTGCTGACGAATCAACGTGCATCGCCAAGAATATACATGTTCTATATATTTAAATAAAAACCCTTACTTTTGGTAGATAAATCGTCAAGGAGAGTATTTTTTGAGAAAGATGGAAGATTTCAGCAAAAATAAAACTCAAGTTTACAAAAAATCCTGACGTGATATAGAAAAATTAAGGTCACTTTTGAAATCGTCGCACCAAATGGTATACAGATTAGAAAAAACTTTTTTTTGTATTTTGCAAAAAGTTCTACTTCCCAAAGTTGTGTAATTGAAAATTAGCTCAATAAATAACTGATATCTTTCTAACATTTCACGATATTCCAACTGGATTGTTTTTTATAAGTGGAAGCATCTATATGATAAAAAAAGTTATAGTTATAAATTACTGACATTCGCGCATGAGCAGTGAAAAAGTAATTGCTTTAAATATTCATATTTTTTCACGCATTCCAATTATAGAGAGATAAGATTCATTTCTTCAATAGTTCTACAGGTTCAAGCATGTGGTTATTCTTTCTATTGCTATTATGCAAAACTTTTTGTTTCATTTTTTCCTATCAAAATGAGTTTTTTTTTCGATGGTGTTCTTTCAGATAAGGATGAAAAAATTAGCTTGAAATACTGTCAGTCATGAAGAATTAGTATAATTAGGCTAAGACTGCAGAAAATTTTATTACACTGGAAGCCTAATATTTTTAGGAACCTAAAGTACATTTGGTTGTTAATAGATATATTCTGATAGGAAAAAATCTGTTCCTTCTAGTGGTACTAACAAGACGACGATGGAAATAGACGAACCTGAGCTACAGTTCATTGAAAACAAGCTAGTTTTCAAACAGGAATAATCAATACTTTTCATGTATGCTACACAAAAGCTAATGAGCTTGAACTCACATAATTAATCAAACCTATTGACAACTAAATGTAATTTAAGTTCACAAAAATTCAGACTTCCAGTGTAATAAAATTTTCTGCATTCTTAGGCTGAATGTGCCAATTCTTAAAAACAGACAGGTACTTTTTTCATCCTTATCTGAAAGAACACCATCGCAAAAAAACTCATTTTGATAAGAAAAAATCTGTTCTTTCTAATGGTGTCAATGAAAAAATTGTGGAAGGTGACAAACCTGAGGAGAGGGACTTTGGTCGACACTTTGAATGACAATATATTTTACAAAATCAATATTTAAACTCTGCCGCTGGAAAACATTAAAAACAAGTATTTTGACGACAAAACTACCACGTATAAAGCTTTGAGTTTTTTGGTTAAAAATTTATGACAACCTCAAATCCAGGGAAAAAATGCATGTGCCAGGGAAAGTGATGAAGAAGGAAAACAATGTGACTTATTTTTACCCATTTTCCTATGATTTGCTAACAGACTTTCAATCAGTAAAATACACGCATTAAGAGAATGTTTCGCTCCAAATGAGTCATTCTTCATTCTGTTTTATCATTCCTAAGTAAAAACTTCCAAAAGACTTATTCTTTGAATAGATATAAGAGTTTTTACGCTGCAAAGATACGCGTGTTAAAAGACGCCAGAGAACCGGAATTTCGTCTGCTAGACACCCGCAATGACGTCACATGTTTTAATAATTATCTCAGCAAATTAAAGTCGTATTTTATTAGTCAGAAAATAATTCCGAACTAAAAACAGTTGTTAGAACTTTGTTGTAACACGCATTCAAAGTGGCAACGGAAAGAAATAAGTCTTACTAAAAACAAGTGTTAAAAACTTTATTGTAACGAGTTTTTAAAATGGCAACGGAAGGAAATAAAAGTCTTTGAATTTTAAAAAGTTCAAAAATTTAATTAATGTTTTAATTAATATCTGAGTTGATTTAAGTCGTACAACTACGCGGCTGGTCTTATTGTTCTGCTTGGAAAATTTGGAATCAGATGGTACCTTGTTCGGATCTTTACTCTCGGCGGTTTTTAAGGAGTTCAAGCTTCAGACGGACAGACAGACGCGAACAGATATTAACTAGCTGCCGGACCTGGCGTTGCATGGGCTTTGAAGTTGTGAGGATAGTTTGAACTAGTTTGAAGTTGTGAGGATAGTTTGAACTAGTTTGAAGTTGTGAGGATAGTAAAAATACTCGCCGCCAAAGCGTCTCGCCTTCAAAGTAGCAAGGAAAGTTTTAACAAACTACTTGCCGCCTAGGCGGCTCGCCTTTGAAGTAGAGAGGAAAGTTTCGAAAATCTACTCTCTGCAAAGACGGCTCGCCTTTAAAGTAGCGAGGAAGGTTTCAAAAAACTATTTGCCGCCAAAGCGACTCGCTTTTAAAGTAGTGAGGCAAGTTCAAACAAAATCTCGCCGCCAAGGCACAGCTCGCCTTTAAAGTAGTGAGGAAAGTTTCAAAAAACTATTTGCCGCCAAAGCGACTCGCTTTTAAAGTAGTGAGGCAAGTTCAAACAAAATCTCGCCGCCAAGGCACAGCTCGCCTTTAAAGTAGTGAGGAAAGTTTCAAAAAGCTACTCACCGCCAAAGCGGCTCGAATGAAAAGAAGCGACGAAAGTTTCAACAAACTGCTCGTCGCCAAGGCGGCTCGCCTTTAAAGTTGGGAGGAAATTTTTTGAGAGGACAGTTTCAACAAACTACTTCCAGCTAAAGCGGCTCGCTAAAAAGCTTTCCTGCATCAAAAAATCAATTGAATTATTTGCACGTGCTTCCTCAGAAATAAAAATGATGTCTAGTAGCACATACTTAACACTCTACCTAAATGACAAATAAAAATCCTCACCAAAAACAATTATTTCCAAACCGCTTTTCTTCCTCCGCTTTTAAAGTAGTGAGAAAAGTTTGAAAAAATTACTCGCTGCCAAGGCAGCTCGCCTGAAAAGTAGCGAGGAAAGTTTCAAAAAACTACTTGCCACCAAGGCGGCTCGCATTTAAAGCAGCAACGAAAGTTTCAACAAGCTACTCGCCGCCATGGCGGTTTGCCTTTAAAGTAGGGAGGAAAGTTTTAGCGAGGACAGTTTCAACAAACTACTCCCCGCTAAAACGGCTCCTAAAAAAATCTTTCTTGCATCAAAAAGTCAATCGAATTATTTGCATATGCTTCCTCAGAAAAAACAAGAAGTTTTGTCAGAACTAAACGAGCCTACTTTCCCGAACATCGACATTCTAGCATCTGATCATTATTCTCTTGATTATCTGAGACTAAAATTTATGTCAAACATACCTTTTTAGCACTTAAAGCTAATTTCTAAAAGCAAAATATAGCCCTCTCATCAGATGAAATAGACACGTAAAAATAAATAAACGAATAAATAAAGTTTTGTCGCAACTTTTAAAGAACGTAACTGTTATAGTTCTTCCGTTGAAAAAATCCTCAATCGTTTAAAAAATAAATAAATAAATAAATAAAAGTACAAAGAGCATCAAACCACATTTTATCAAACAAAGAAAAAAAAGAAAAAGAAAACTCTTCCGTTAATAAAATGTCTCGAATTTCACTTTTAATCCGTTGCCAGTTGTTAAATATAAATAAAGAATAAAATCCCCTCGTGAATGAAACATTTTTGTTACAAAAAAAATCGTCTGCCAAAAAAGATAATAATAGTAATAAATAAAATAAAGCAAATGAAGAAATAAACAAAAAATCGTCTGCACAATCAGTCATTTTTTTCTGAGCCTGCATTTCCGCCATGTTTGCGGAGTCGGAATCAGAATCCTCACAGAAGATTGTTCAGAAAAGTACTTTACAAACATTATTTATCAAAACCATTTTCTTACAAAGTTAGTTTGAAGGAAATCCGACTTTAAGTTCAGGATCAACATTCAACTTAAATTTCCCGTAGGCGCTAATGTTAAATTTTTTTCTGAACGGTTCAATATTGAACGAAAAATGGTTCAAATCAAAAAGCGAAATATGGGAATGAGCCTCTCCGAAAAAATGTTCAAATTGAAAATGTAAATACGGTAATGAAGTATCCTTGCTGAGTTCCTTCGAACAAAAAAAAAGTTTATTTAAATCGGACTGTTCACTCAAAAGTTATTAGGGGTGACAGCTTGCTTGAGCGATTCAATGTTGAACCAAAAACTGTTCAAATCGGAAATGTAAATACGGGAATGAAGTATCCTTGATAAGATCTTTCGAACAAAAAAAAGTTTGTTCAAATCGGACGGTTCACTCAAAAGTTAGCATCGCGGCACAGGTTGTTTGAACGGTTCAAAGTTGAACCAAAAATTGTTCAAATCGAAAAATCAAATATGGGAATGAGCTGTACTAGCCGAGATCTTTCCAACAAAAAAAAGTTTGTCAAAATCAGAATGTTCATTCAAAAGTTATTAGGGGGGGAGGGACACACAGACCGACCGACCGACCGACACACAAATTCCCCATCTCAATACCCTGCATTCAAATTTTTAATTTTTCGATTTTCATTTTTCCTTTTTATTTCTTTTTGGCTTCTTTTTCAGACTCGGCTATATTTTTTTTAACTTGGCGATATTTTTTTCGGACTTGGCGATATTTCTTTGCGATATTTTTTTGACTTGGCGATATTTTTTAGATGCATTAAGCCACTTTTAATACTTTTTTCGTCTTTCTTTTATTTTTAACGGGAAAGTAGGCTAAAAACGATGTCAGGTAGCACATACTTAAACAGTTTCTCTAAATTAAAAATAAAATTCCTCTCCAAAAACAGTTACAGTAAACTCTCACTTATATACCGCCTCATTTATACGTCTTTTTCACTTATACGACGATTTTAAATGCTCCCAGCACATTCCATAGGAAAATAATGATAGTATTATTCGTTTATGCGTTGTTGGAAATAATATAAATATTTCACTTATGCGCCGAATTTTCCGTAAAATGTCAAAAATATAATTTGTTTTCTTTAAAAAATCAGCATTTTTCTTCATTTTTCTCTTTAATCTTTCACCTTTTTTTGCTCACGGAAGGCATCTTTTCCGCATGAACTAGAATTCGGAGAGGGACAATTATCTATAATGAATTGTTTTGAACTGAACATTTTGTAATTAGGTATGCTACAATTTTTGTTCTCTCATTATCATTGCAGTTACGTTACAGTAATTTCCTAACTGTAGGGCCATTCCATGAAAAGTGAAACCAATTGGTCAAAAATTCATATTGAAGTTATGTTGCTATGTTATACATCATTTTAAAGCTTAAGATGTATATTTTAAGAATCCTGCATTGGTTTTTTGGTGAGAGTTAGAATAATACTTGTTTTCTTAGTTGGAAGTACGATATTCACGAACTTGTAAAAATCAGAAAAAAGAACACATTTTCAAATGCATATTTCTCATCGAAAAATAAAAACAGAAACAACTACTTATAGCACAATTTTAACTACTAAGACGGTACTATAATAATATGCATTCATTAATTTCTTTTGAATTGATATAAATGGCGTAATTGAAGTTTGAAAAAAAGAAGTTTGATGTTACGTCTGTAACAAAAAAGAAGCAAAAGTTGTCATTACGTCCTAAAAAATCAAAATTAAAAAAAAAAAAACCTTAATGGTCTTTTTGACAAATTCTTAGAGTAATTGCCTACCATAGTTAAAAATATTGCAACTGATTTAGTTTTTAAATTAATGCTGTTACAGACGTAACATTTCGGACATAACAAATGGCTCTATGTTACGTCCGTAGCAAAAGTAAATTTCCAATTAAATAGGTAAAAAGCATAGGATGGCAATCCATGTATATAGCATAATATGGTACGAGTACTAAAGTTTCTGGTATTCTGATTTTGAAATTTTTAATTATGTCGGCATGTAATTGAAATTTATTTGCGAAAATGCCGTTCGAATTTCGAAAACGTCGGACGAAAAAGGACACATTTTTTCATTCAAAAAAAAAAAAAAAAAACATCAAAATTGACCAACTGTCACCAAGAAGGTTAAATTTTAGTTTGGTACTAGTATTCTGCTATATCATCCAACATTTTCAGATTTTTAAGTTCTCCTAAGACCAATCACTGATTCCAGGGAGGAATTTACTTTTCCCGATTTTTTTATGTAGCAGCCCCATTATGCATTAATTTTAAGAATACAAATAAATAAATTTGTGTGAAGGCCCTTCTAAACTTTTCTTGTGTCAATCTTTCTTGTAAATAATTGTCTTAAGATGCATTAATTTATTGTTACATGTTGACATATCGGCATATGCTCTCAACTACCCCAGACTTACCCAAATTTTCTAAAACTGTTACAGTATAACTTAAAATATTCAAATAATGTGTTAATTAATGCTACTGTATTGTTTTAGCACAAAAATCTTTGTTTATTCCTGCTTTAAAATACTGTTTTCTACTTTCAAATCAGAGATGTTACGTCTGTAACACCACTTTTTTTCGTCCGTAACAAGTTTATGAATTTTTTTCACAAATTCGGCAGGCTAAATCCACACAATCTTTATGGTTTTAGAAAGCTTGAAGTCTCTAGAACACGTATTAAAAAAAAAAGTTCAAAATTTCCGTACAATTCAGAGGAATATTGTAAGTTGTATGACATAGTCGAGTTTTTGCTGTTTTGTGAATTACGTCTGTAACAGGCAGTTTTAATTTCTGTATTTTTTGTAATTAAGCAATCTGCACGCATATTTAATGTAGCATAAACATCATCAAGTTACACTACAGGAAAAAAAATTGAAGACTTTCATCAGCCCAAACCAGAATTATTTGTGTTCAAAGTCTGCGATTGTTACGTCTGTAACGATGGAATTGCCCTGTAGTAATATGTCCCTTTTCTATAGAAACATTCTTATTCATTCTCTCCTTAGAGCCTATGTTGTGTTTTAGTTCTTTAAATAGGCTTATTCACTTATACGTCTCTCTCACTTTTGCGCCTTTTTCTGTTGGTCCCTTGG
This sequence comes from Uloborus plumipes, assembly GCA_038373865.1. Lineage (NCBI taxonomy): Eukaryota > Metazoa > Arthropoda > Arachnida > Araneae > Uloboridae > Uloborus > Uloborus plumipes. Next base: position 18,199 of record JAXGGA010016192.1, on the reverse strand, counting down.
GCCGGCGCATAAGTGAGAGTTCTATTACCAAACAGCTTTCTTCCTGTAAAATTAATTGCAAAATTCTCAACGAAAAAGTTGTTTTAATAGTTAGTTGTTTTAATCACAGCCAAAAAAAAAAAAAATCCCTGTTGAAAATATCAATTACAATTTCATTTGAAACACATTTTTAAAATGGTTCCAGAAAAAAATATCAGCCATTAATTAGAATAAAAACAATTGTTAGAACTTTGTTGTAACACGTATTAAAAATCGCAATGGAAAGAAATAACACTCTTTAATTTTAAGTTCAAAAATTTAATTAACGTTTCAATTCAAAATGGCAACAGTAAGAAATAAAAGTCTTGGAATTATATTTAATAATTTAATTAACGTTTTAATTTAAAATGACAACAGAAAGAAATAAATGTGCAAAAAATAATGTGTTTAAAAAGTGCAAAAAAATTAATTAACGTTTTGATTAATATCTCAGCTAATTAATGTCGTGGTAACCTCGTAATTACGCGGTTGGTCTTATTGCCTTCCTTAGAAAATTTCGAATCGAATAGTATATTTGTTCTCAACTCTCAGCGGTTTTTGAGGTGTTCAAGCTTCAGACGGACAGACAGACAGACAGAGGCGGACAGATTTTAATAGTATTAATTAATGTTGGGAGGAAATGAAAGTGAGAGGTATAACTTCAAGGCATCTGGTCAAACATCTCAACACCAAATTTTGCTTTGGTGTGAAGTATAATCTTTTTTTTCCTTTTGATCTGCTCCAGAGATGTTTTTGCCATTAAGTTAAGCGGAAAGCAATATCACTTCCTTCTTTTGCTTGGGGAACGTACGAACATATTGCCATTGAAACCGAATAAGAAACTTGTTGCGCCTTTTATAATGTAGGCAATAACATTTCAACTGGAATATATGACTTTTTTTTTTCTTTTAGCTTTAACTTGTCATATTCCGTAACAGTTAAAACTTGAGCTGATGAGAGTGACGTACCAAATTACAGATTATATTTTTCGAATATTAACGCTAAATATTACAACGGATTACAAGGATGTACCGCAGACCCCATATGGGCAGTAGGTTGTTCACCTCTCATTTAAATGAATAAAGTGAATAAGAATACCCCTTTAAATACAAACCTTACAATCAAATATAATACGAAAAACTGGAGCAGGAGGGGGGGGGGGGGCATTCGTTTCTTTCACACAATGTAACACAAAGTGTACGCATAAAAAAATAGGATAATAACAAGTCATTTCGTTTTCCGTTTTGTTGCACCAAAGAAAGTAGCAAATTTGCTGCAACCCATATTTAGTGCTAGATTGAATAGGTTGTTTTATATCACTCCTAAGTTTCGTGCGCAGTAGAACCAAACTCGTCATTCCAGTTTTTTTCCTGGGAGTCGATTTTCGAACCGTGTAGCATGTTTTCCTTTCCCCTAAAACTGGAGTGAAGTGGAACGACAACTCCGGTTTTCGTTTGTCTCATTGCAGGGGTGAAGTTTATCCATGATTAGCGTTTTCTGACTTTTCTTTTTTTTTTTTTACGAGGTTGAACCGCAAACAATATTCTGTTTTCCTAATAACGGTGTTAAATTAACAATTTACTTTCCTTGGGTTATACTTTGTTTCAGTGGAAAATAAGTAATTTTATAATCATTCGAAAAGCTTTCCCTTTTTTTCTATTTCCTTCAGAAGAGTTTAGATTGGATGTACCCGAGAACTATTTATAAAGTTTTCAGTGAATATTTTTTAAGGGTTTTTGAGTTTAGAGATCATAAAAGGAGCATATTATTAGTCCAGTTACACAGTCGACGCTCGATATAACGACCGTCTCCGTCCTACAGAAAACGGTCTTTATAACGAGTGGTCGCTGTAAGAGGTGGAACATAGAGTATATTGGGATACAGTTGGGGGTTTTCTTACCGGTCGTTATATTAGGATGGTCTTTATAACGTGTGGTCGTTATAACGAGCGTCGACTGTATAAGCTATTAAAATCGCAAATTACGATGTCGTTCTAAATTTTTAATATGTTGTTTGGATTCCTTAGGGGAGTCTAAATTTAAGTTTGCACCTTTCTAAAACCTGTGCTCTCTGCGAAATTTGCGAAAAACTGCGAAATTTTCCGGCTTTTTTCAGTTTTTTCTTTATAACTTCTAAAGCATGCAACTTTTGATTTACACAAGTGAAAGAACATTAAAAAAATTAAGTTCAAGCGGCGTTCTCTAAGACTAATAGTTCAGGAGATATCGTGCTTCAAAAATTGGTCATTTTTGGCGAGAATTGAAAAAAATGTGCTTTGATCATATTTTTGACCGAATATCAACATACACTCCTGTTCTACAAGACAAAATTTTTTAATGTAATCACATTGTATTTAATCAGCTTTTATTTAAGCCCAAACAAAAGTCTGTAGGTTCAATATTTTCACGAAAAAACAAATATTCGAAAATTCTAATTTTTTTTAGAAATGAGAAAAATTGTTCTCATTTCTGAAAAAACTGACTCACTGTCCTAAACTATGCAGCTTTTGATGATATATTAGGCGGAAATTTCAGTCAAAACATTTTTGTCAATACAGTACTCTCGTCACAACGTAAACGGAAGTAATTTAAACAAAAAGGAAATAAGGAAATATTACAATTCCCGCCCCCTTTTATGTTTATGTTTAGTTACAACTGCGAAATTTTAGAGCAAGTAAGTTTTGTTTTTTGAAAACACATTTTCATGAGTATGCCAAAGGGACTATTTCGAAAACTGAATTCGATAGCATGTATGAAAATGTAGAGCGTTGCTTTCTTTTTGCCTCGTGAGCTAGCGTTGTTTTGCTCTTTTGTTTATTTCATGTCATTAAAATATGCTATTCATTTCAGTTATGGATGCCAGTGGAAAGAGTATCGACGGCTTGTTAAGTTCCACAATTGCTTCCTACGGAGATTCCGATCAATGTCTGAGCACTGTTGCCAAACGAAAGGAAGGAAGTCAAGAAGTTGTTATGTTTAAAGGAAAATATTGCGTACTGGAATTCAAGCCACCATTGCCGGAGAAAAAAGACGAATACTTTAAACACGGCATAACAGGCCTGATAAACGCCACAAAGTCCGCGTCCGTAAGTAAACGTTTATGGCTCTAACATTATATGAAGCACGAGAAAAAATAAACTTGTTACGCGGACTCTCTTTTCCTCCTTCTCCTTACTACTTCATTTCACTCATATTTCATAATCGATGTTTTTTAATAGCTATAAAGAATATTTAGGTGTACTCATGTAAGTTGAAGTCATGAGTCACGTAAGTTGTCGTTAGAAGAAACACTTTTCAAATAAATAGCATTTCAGTCATTATCATACACACTTAAAATTGAACCGTTTATTTCAAAAACCAGTCAACAGACAAATTTGTTGTTTTGAGAAAAACGAAAAAAACTGTTTAACAACTAACTGCTTTTTATTTAGGTGTTGATTTTTGGTAGGCTTAAAGTAGACCTCATTTCGATACTTTACCGACAAAAAAATATTTTCTTACGTCTTATCTTCAGTACAAAAAATAATATTAAAACTTTTGTAGTTGACTGCTTTTTGCAATAAACTAATCGTTCACGCGTATTTTCAGAGCTTTGCTCTCAATTTTTGTAATATCTTGTAGTAAAAATGAGAATGTTAGGGAAAAACATTATATTTTTATTTATCACCTACTAATTACATTATTATATAAGGTATTTTTTGTTATATTTTGGTTCCTGGAGAGATAGCTAGTCGTTATCGTAAACCATTTCGACTATGTTTTCACTATTAGTAGTTGGCCAATTCAAAATGCTGGTATAGAAATTTTCATATCCAATTAGATACTGTTTGAGATTGTTTAGATCTTGAATTTTCTTTACATTAATAGGGACCTATAATGATAACGACAAATTAAAAAAGTTAAACTAAAATATAAAACGAGAGTTGATAAGGTTGAGCATAAGGTGTAAGTTTATATCAAGGAAAAAGAAATTCTCACCTTTCCTGAAGGATATGCCCTTTCAGTAGGCAATTCTGGGATATTTTGTTTTTTTAGAAGTGAAAATGTAGACTCAACGAATCCATCAATATGTGGCATTACCACCACTCTCCCATGACTTCTGTTATTGTAAATGAACTGCTTATAAGTTGATATTTTGAAAATATCTTTTTCATCCTTAGGAATACCTCTTCCTGAGGTTTCATCGGAGTGGGTTATTTTTTTATCATACCGTGGCCACCACGTTTTGAAATTAAAAATATCTTTCGGTGTAACTCTATGGATGGTAAAACGACTTGTTTTACTAGCCTTTAAAATAAGTTCACTATACTGATCTGGAGTATAAATTCCATCAACCCTTCTTATGACTCTTTTTATAGATCCAAAGTTTCTGTCACATAGGGAGAATGAATGTCCACGAACAGGAAAGTTGTGAATGATTTCATCAAAACGTCCTTTGTCACTAAGATTCATTAGAAATCTCACAACCGTATGGTTTTTATTTTGGCCTGATGGTCTGTCACTAAAAAGGATGAGCTTTTTTAGCTACAGGTATCTCATTTTGTATGTAGTGTAGTAAAAAAACTACATACCTCATTTGGGCTTTTATTTCCTTCTCCTTCATGATAAAGGTAAATTTTTGATTTACTACTTTTTAAATCATGAATACTGAAAACGTTTACCCATAGTTGTCTCATATAAAAAATTTCCTGGACAGGAATATTCGGGAGAGGCAAGTTTTGCATGTAATCAAAGCATAGGGCTGCAGTTTCATTATCCTCATTCTTGGATGCTTCTTTTAAATTAGCATAAAATTTTGTAGCCCTCCTTTTATGTACCATTAGCTCTGCAGCTGCCTCACGTTTAGTATAGTCGTCTAGAGTTTGGTCTTTTAGGTTTGCCATTAGGCTTTTGCATTGACTACAAACATCTACTTGCGGTCTACCGAAGGAGTACCCAAAGTTTTCACGAAACTATAAATAATAGAAGTTATACTTGACAACATCTTTTAGATTAGGATGGTCATTAATGAATAATTCATTCATTGTCGTAATATTTAAACGTAAATCAAGGTATTTTCTGCGTTTTTCCTTGTAGTGGGTCTTTTTAACTTCAAATTTAGGGATTTGCTCATGAATAAGTGCCCAAATGTGACCTGAAATGGCATTGCCACTTCTGTTTTGAACTCTCTCGTCTTTAGGGTTGTATTGGTACATAATAACTGATATATTCTCCCTAATCTGTTGTGCGAAATTCCATGAATTTTCATAAAACATTTTTGCAAACATGTTTCAATTCCCCACTGATTTTTAAATTGTATTTGTAAGAATAATTTCTTTTAAAGGCTTCTCTTTCGGAATTTTCCACACTTGATGTTTTCTCTTCAGCATGATTTTGATTTTTCGTTCTACGCATAACTTCACTAATTTCTATTAGGGTTTGAATGTATGTATCTTGTGAATTTTTGTTTTCAAGTTTGTGGAAATAACCCCAAGTTTCATTTATTACATGTTCATTTATGTTTAAATAGCATTTCATTTTGCAATTACATGTTATAAAATTTGGTTTTTCAAGAGCAGGTACTTGCTTGCCAGTAAATGAGACATAACTCTCACCTTTTACTCGGGCCGTACGATTAACGTTCCGCCTGTACTTTGCCTCATTTGTAACTCCTCGCCTCCTTTTTTCTGCAGGCTCTTCATCGGAACTTTCTGACATTATTCTAATTAGTTTAAAAGAATACCAATATAAAAACGGGCACTAACTATAAGAATTGGAGACAAATATCTGTCCTTTACCTTGAGTGCATTCTTCTTGGCACTCCGCCAGCTCATAAGGAATTTTTCTCAGCCAAGAACAAGCCAGACCAGTAACACCAAAGGTGCGCCGCAAAAAAAAATCTATTTTAGTGCAAAAACCAGATAACAGAAGCCGTTGACTGGTTTTTGCACTAAAGCCAAAATTTTGCTAGTTATCTTCATACTATAAAAGTACCGTTTTTTTTCTTTGTCTGTACTAAAATGTGTATTTACCCCTAAAGAATCACATGGCACTAATAACTCAATTTTGAAAAAAATTCTGTTGACTGGTTTTTGAAATAAACGGTTCAATTATGGTAAACATGGAGAACAGTAATTTCAAAAGCATAAGCAAAATTTATGTTTTTCTAAGCATTTGTGATCTAAAATTGCATGGAACGTGTATAAACAGCAAAGATATAACAAAAACCTGACAGAGGAAAACACTTCAAAAAATTACACCCTTAGTTTATCGTGAATCAATGCGAAAACTTTTTTACACCGATTCATCTTGTAAATGACTACATACCCTCTCACATCATTCGCTAAATATTGCCAATAGCGCCAAATTGGAACTAGATTCGAATCAGCATTTTTTTCGCCAATTTCCCCCCCAAACTTGAAATATGTTGCGAAGTTGGAGACAGAGCCTTCGAAATCAAATGACAAGTGTTTGCCAAATCATAGAATCTCATAAGTCTGAATTGAAGGCCCCTGGGGCCCTACTGGCATTGTATCGTCAATATAGTCGATACCAAGAATACGGGTTTTTTGTTCCCCGTGACGTCACATCTCGTAAGACACGAATAATCGCCAATCTCAAAGCCACTTCTAATTTAAGGTATCTAGAATCACGCCGAGAAGTTTACGACAGAGTAAGAAACGTAAGATGTCTTCCTCGGTAGTGAGAAGCTGTTTGTTTATTCCATTTTTTCTCAACGCAGAGTGTGCCATATTGTTTAAAAGTTCTGCAAATGTTGTTTAGTAGGGTGGAGCGAAAAAATGAATTTTTGATTTTCGTGAACGAGTACTTTTCATTTACTGTGAATGAGGCTAAGTAGCAACTCTGTAAAATATTTCACTTTTGCGACGTCATTTTTAGTCTGCGCATTTGGTCTAAAGTTTTGAAATTTTTGTTTTTTTTTAGATTTTTCAAATTTTTTAAAAAAATATTGCAAACAATAAAACTAGTGACGGGTGGTTATTAAATGGTAGAAAAAGGTTTAAAACATGCAAGGAATTTTTTTGAACCATTTTAAATTATAATTTTAGTCTGCGCATTAGGTCCAAAGTTCATCAAATTTTCCGAAATTTCCGATATTTTCAATATTGAGCAACAATTTTCTAATTTAATATTTCATCTCAATATTTACTTAAAGTGTTTTCAAAACATTTTCTTATTCATTTTTTTGTTTCTTTGAACTACTCAACTCTTTGCTTGCTCATTGAAATTACCCAGGATTAACCACAAGGAATTGGCCCCACTTTTGGTGCCACCCGCGCTCCCCTTGCTTCCAACCAATGAGTGCATACATTTACATTTCTCAGACAAGTCAGGAACAATTTAGTGTTTCTTAGTGTAGGAAATCGTTTGCATTGGTTTGGATAGATGAACTACAAAGGTGTAATACGGAAACTGGAAATAAAACTTGGTAGACCTCTGTAATGGGATATCTGCCAATTACATTTGAATGAACTTAATTTGCGGCATTTTTTTGCAAAAGCTAGATGGACCTACCAGTGGACCAAAGTGATTTTTTGTGCCTGTTGCACGAAGCCAAACAACATGTTATACATTCAAATCAGTTCAATATGAACTTTTAGTGTTTCATTGGTCTGATTAATGGTGACAATAAAGATGATTTAAGTACTGAGCAGGCACGTCATTTAGGGGGGGGGGCAGGGGGTCAATTCCCCCCCCTGACTTTAGGAAATCAATGTATTGGCATATAAGTGGGCATGGTTTTTGCCACTTTTTGGTAAATTTTACATTTGCCCTTTCCCCCCCCCCCCTGGAAAAATTCGAAATGACGTCCCTGTTACTGAGCAACAGAAATTTCACGAACTAAGCAAGGTAGTTTTGTCTGGGAAAATATCCAAAAAAATATGAAACAGAAGTCCAAGAAAGCTTTCCCTAGTCAGATGGTTGACTACAGCAAACAAAATCTTTAGACTATAATTTTTAAAAGACTTCGTATCTTTAAAGTTGTATTTACATCCATTCAAAACAATGTATACTTTACATCCTCGAAATATGCTGTTCTCGATATCAATATGTATAAAAACGGATGTATGTATGTTTGTTCCTTATACAAATCCAGATTTTGTCTTATTTTCATCAAACTTGGCACAGAGGTTCCTTGATGCACAAGAATTCACATAGGCGGGGTTTTGAAATTTTAAAAAAATCTAAAAAGCTCAAAATTCAAATTTTTTTTTGTCTCAAAACGGCCATTTTCTTTCAATTTTGAATAGATAGAGAAATAGAGATAAGCCTTTAAGCATACAAATTGATAAAATTTAACGCATTTAAATAGGAGTCCTTTCCAACAAAGATTACGAGTAACTAATGACTTATCTAATATCTTTAAACGAGCAATTCTTGTATATATATACAGGGTGTCCATTAATTATTGACGGGGTTTCCGTGCCTCATAACTTTCGAACAAAAAATAACAAGCAAAAACCAATAGCGTATTCGTAAATTACAACTCAAAAAGTTTTATTTATGATATAAAAAAAATTATTGAATTATTATTAGTAATATAAAAAAATATATTGAAATTATTGCCCTTCGAGGCTCATAACACATCGAAACGAGATTCGACTTCCCTCCAAATGTAGTAGAGAAAATATCAACGTAAAATAGGCACAAATAAGCAGAGCCTATTTTACGTTGATATTTTCTCTACTACATCAATAGCACAAAGGTATTTGTAAACTTCCCTCCAAATGTTCTCCAGTATTTGTGGGCTAACATTTTGGATCGCAGTGACAATTCTGCTTTTCAGTTCATCAAGGGAGGGAACAGAAGCCTTGTTTTCAATGTTTTTGCTTACCTCCACATAAAGAAGTCTACTTCAAAAAAACACAATACACGAATTGTATTTTATCTTGCACTGTCGACATTTTTATTTATGACGTTATAATTATTCAGACTGTATGTGCGCTAAGATTGCGCACGTGCGGTCCCCTCCCCCCTCCCTTGATGAACTGAAAGAAGTTGTCACTGCGACCAAAATGTTACCCCAATGAGAGAACATTTAGAGGGAAGTCGAATTTCGTCTCGATGTGTTACGAGCCACGAAGGGCAATAATTTCAATATATTTTTTTTAATATCATTAATAATATATCAATATTTTTTTTATGTCACAAATAAAACTTTTTGAGTTGTAATTTATAAATACGTAATCGGTTTTTGCATATTATTTTTTGTTCGAAAGTTATAAGGTTCGGAAACCCCGTCAATTAACTATTTAAACTTGGGACCCCCCTCTTGGTAAATTATCTCAGTTATATATATATATATACTATTAAACTAATATCATTTTATATCTAATAATAATTTTATGTTATAATTTCGGATCTGCGGAAAACGGGCACGCTGAAAAAAACGGATTTTCGATAATCTGGTAATTTAGATGAAGTTTTGGTTTCTGAGTTCATCTACGTCGGCGTTTTTTCTGTAAAAACGCCAGTTTTCACAAAAAACCCCGTTTTTTTTTCCCTTCATTAAGTAAGTTTGAGACGCTTTCTTTATCACCATTTTCTTTATGATTATTATCAATTGTTACTGTTTCATAGCAACCACGTTTTAATTTAACAATGGATTTCATAGTTAATCACATCAGCGCGAGTTTAAATTTTATGGTATTTGGTATTGTTATTGTTTTTTGAAATGTTAAAGCAAGGCTTCACTAGATAGTGTCTTATACAGGCTGTTTCATTTATTCAAAAGCCATGGGATAAAAGCAGTGGTGATTGTCCAGCGACATTTATTCAATTTTATGGTAACTTACACCATATAAAAAATCGGATTATTTTTACTTTTCAAGTACGATTTAAAAATTGAGTATAAAAGTGTTACAGTTAGTTTTCAAACACTTTTTTTCCTCCTCAAGAGTGTTTAGTAAGATATTTCAGGTAAAAAATCAATAAATACGAAATTCAATTTTCTTAAAATATTAAGTTTCAAAACAAAATTACATCTATCTAATATCTTTAGACGAGCAATTCTTGTATATATATATTTCGGATCTCGAAAACGGCTCTAACGATTTTGATAAAATTTTGTATTTCGATAAAGTTTTGGTTTTTGAGTTCATCTACAGCGGCGTTTTTTCTGTAAAAACGCAAGTTTTCACAAAAACCCCCGTCTTTTGTGCCTTCATTAGAAGTTTGACGAGCTTTCTTTCGCCATTTTCTTTATGATTACTCTTATTGTTTCTGTTTCATAGCAACCACGTTTTATTATAACAATGGATTTCATATTTAATCACATCAGCGTAAATTTAAATTTTTATGGTATTTGGCAAACGAGTTTTGGCAACACGTTAGAATTTTATTGTTTTTGAAATTTAAAAGAGATCGATCAAAAGAAAGTTAGAATTGGGTGTGGGCCGCGGTAGTCCGATCGGTAAGTCGTCGGACTCGTAACCAGAGGGTCCCGGTCCGATCATATAGAGGAAGCCCAGCCGATCAAAGATCCACCGTCTTCATTAATGGTGGCTGGGGGACGTTAAAAATGTTCGTGGTCATAAAATCCTCCAAGTGAAACGATACTTCTGGGGGATGCTGGGCCAAGGGTTTGCTCGACCCTTGGGCCTGGTTCAAAAATAAACAGAGCGCTCTTCAAGGACCCATCCCGGTTAAACTACGAGTTGTGGTATGTACTGGGGGAACCTTGGAGTGTGAAGTCAAGTGAAAGTCAAAACCAACTAGAACCAAATGCGTACGGGAGAAAATGGACTCTGCATTCATTCTCATCAACCCCTCCCGCGCTTTAGGCGCCAAATGAAATGAAATTGGGTGTGATTTTACGGTGAGCATGGATTAAATAAGGTTGTGTTTTTTGAAACAAATCACGGCTGTTTTAAAAGCATAATTGCAACCAAAGGCTTAAAAATGCTTTTCAAGTTTATCTAAATAAGTACTTCGCATTTTAGAAAAAAACACGAGTTTACAAACCTCTTTTTTTTTTAACCGAGTGGGCTCGGTCCCCTGGTACTAAATTTAATGCTCACTTATTTCATTTTAGCATGAAATAAGTTTTTATATTCCCATGTGGATAGAATTCATTTATTTTTTTAGATCCATGTTGTACAAATAAGTACCCGGGCAGTGCCGGGTAATAATCTTGTTAGTTCATAAGAGAGAGTATATAAAGAAACTTGTTTTAAATCGTATTATCAATGCTCATTGCTCAATCTAGAAAACAAACGAGCAAACAAGTGAGAACGCTTCAGCTTCCAAAAATAGATAAAAATATATTTTTATACATTACATACAAAAATAAAAATTCAGAATACATCGATTAGATTTCTTGTCCTGATATGGAAATTACAAAGCCACCTTTTACACGTAATTTAACAACACAATATTTACAAAGATTACTAGAAGCTGAGATTTTAAATATAATTTCTGAATGCGCTCTTTTTGAACTTCCATTCAAGAATCAAGCAGTTGAAAAAGCTGTCAAATATGTCACAAGCTCTTCAAAATTGGTATGTGGACAGGAAAAGAAAAAGGTTAGTAAAAACGAGGATATCTGACAGAAATATTTAATCAATTTACGACACAAAGGTATAATTTAGCTGTTAAAGACGTATCTAAGAAATGTAAATACGTGGTAGCATTAGTTGGAAGGAAGAACTCACGTGTAGGACTCGAAGTGCGGTCACTTCCTCGTGGTGAGTCCTGGGTAGTTCTCAGGCGCCTACACAGACGAGCCGACGCATCAAGATTGATTCACCACTTTGGATCCAGCTCGTGTAATGGTTATGTCTTTTCTGGCGGTTGATGAATGATTGTCGTTCCTGGCAAGTTATCGCGTTTTGGTAAATTTTCAGTGTGAGCAATTATTAGTGGCACGTTAATTTAGCAAAGCTTGGCAATTTCTGAAATTTTTCTCTGGTAACCCTATGAAAAAATGAAAGTGAAAGTAATAAATTAGATCCAAAGTGGTCGAACTTAAGCTTGATGCGTCGGCTTGTCTATATAGCGGCTCTAGGTAGTTTCACATGAGCTAGCGAGGAGTTGCACGGTTCAAAGTAATAACAAAATGAATATAAACAGGTTTAAAGACACTTCAAGTGAATATTGAGCGGAATTACTGAGCTAAAAAATGTTGAAAATATCAGAGATTTTGGGAAATTTGATGAACTTTGAGTGTAATGCACAAACTTAAATCGTTATCTAAAATGGTTTTAAAAATTCCTTGTATATTTCAAACCTTTTTCTTCCATTTAGTAACCACCCGTTACTAGTTTTATCATTTGCAATATTTCTTAGAAAAATTTAAAAAATCTGAAAAAAATCAAAAATTTCAAAATTTTAGGTCAAATGCGCAGACTAAAGATGACGTCGCAAAAGTGAAATATTTTACAGAATTGTTACTTAGCCTCATTTACAGTAAATGAAAGGTACCCGCTTACGAAAATCGAAAATTCATTTTTTTCGCTCCACCCTATTGTTTAGTATGTTTTTACATTGAGAGTAAAGATTTTTTCTTTATTTTGAGTTTGATGTTGGGAAAGGCATCCAGGTATCGGCAGTAATTGTAACTCTGCAACTTTGCCGATTATCTATAATCATCCTTATTTTACTGATAAATTAGCCAAAATTTTGCAAATTGAAATTACTGTAAGGCATGCCCAAAACTTGAATTTATATATATACTTAACCAGGGTGTCGATCTAACCCACAAGGTGGGGGTACATTTCCTTTAATAAAATGAGCTCTTTACTCAAATTCAATTTTCTATCATAGGAGGGGGAGCATTTCGTTTTCATCGTATCGTATTTAAGTTTAATTTTTCCTCACAGAATAATTGAATCATCGTTTTTCAAGTCTTAAAATGATAGAAAAAGCACAAAACATGAATTTGTTTCTCTCAATTCTCAAACATAAAGTGTTTTAAATGTATTTTGGATTAAAAGATCCTCAGACAGGTGATTTAGGATCTCCATTTTTCTCTTCTGCATTGCCCCAAAAATAGGGACTTGTACATAATATTTAGAGAGTGAATATATATCTCTTATTGAGAAAAGGCTAAAATATCGCGAAAAGCAAAATTGAGTCTATCAAAATCATTGCAAAAGTACAGCACATGCACAGGAATTTTTATCCCTCTCAAACAACAAATGTTTTAAATACACATTTTGAAAAAGTGATACTTTTAGAGGAATTTAAAAAGTTGTGGAGCACATGTAAATTAAAGAAAAAATAATTTTATTTTAGACGGTTGGAGTGAATTTAAATTTATTCAGTAGTTGACTTCCTTTGCATTTATAGCATGGGCGTCGCCGTGCGGGTACTGCTAGTGTGTGTGTGTGTATAGTATAATATTTATATATATATATATATATATATAATATATATATATATATATATATATATATATATCTATATATATACTATATATATATATATATATATAAAGGACTCGACCGATGGCATTTTTTGGCCGATGGGCCGATGCCGATTGTTCAAAGTTGGCCAATGGCCGATTTTTTTACTCTTCCATCGGCCGATGGCCGATAGTTAAACAAATCAAATGATTATAAAAATGAATGTTTTATAAAAGATTTGATGGGTCATATATTCATTTCATTCTACTCCTTTTTCAGTCATTCAGAATTTAGGCTTAAATTTCTATTTTACTTCCACTCGACAAAAATTATATGAGAGAGAGAGAGAGAGACGCAGTAAGTTGAGAACTCATTCGTACCATTGGTACTAGGTGTAGTCATCCAGATAGTTTCTTAGCTGCAATCCGATGTTCCAAATATGCTTTTAACTTTTTCTTTCTTTTTTTTTGACTAATCAATTTTAATTTCAATGCAGACTAATATCATAAATTGGTGACACCTGAGTGATATAATCGCAAAGTGTTTTATAACTAACAAAGAAAGATACAACAAAGATGGAGAAAAAAATAAGATGCTGAATTCGGTATCGGCTGGGCGGTATTTAACAAAATTCCTATTAAAATTGTCGATATCTGTAACATGAATCGCTGTAAAGCAATTCCGCATCGGTTCGCAATATACTCTTTTATTCGTGAATTAAGTTCCACCTACATGTACGAAAACGTTTGAGATAAAAATTTGAAACGGATACTGTGTTTAGTAATAGGCAACTGTTCTATTGTTTAACATAAACATAAAAAAAATGACTTCAGTAATAATATGTGGATTTAGATACACCAAACTTGGTAAAAGAACGTCCCATTATGTTGTTTAATCATTAAAAAAAAGTGAACCAGTCAACAAATTACACTGCGTGAGTGGAAAAATTCTTTAAGATATTTTTAAACCATAAAGTTAAACAAAACAAGAAGTTATATCAAGAACTAAACGAGCCTACTTTTCCGTACATCGACATCGGTATTCTAGTATCTGATCAACATTCTTTTAATTATCTGAGACGACAAATTATGTCAAACGTACCTTTTTAGCAAATAAAGCTGATTTCTAAAAACCAAATATGCAGATTTCATCTGATGAACTAGGCACTTAAAAAGTAAACAAAAAAAAAATAAATAAATGAATAAAGTTGTTGCATCTTTTAAACAATGCAGCTTTTATCGTTCTTCCGTAGAAAAATTAATTAATTGTTTTGAAAAAAAAGAATGAAAAATAGGAAGCAAATCAAAAAATCAAAACACATTTTATCAAACAAAAAAAAAAAAACTCGTTCCCAAAAAAATGTCTCGAATTCCATTTTTAATCCGTCGACAATAATTAAAAATCAAACAATTGATTAAATAAATAATAAAATGTTCTCTTAAATGAGTAATTTTTGTTAGACAAAAAATCGTCTGCCAAAAAAAAAAAAGAAAAAAAAATAATAATAATAAATAAAACAAATGAATAAACAAAGAAAAAAATCGCGTGCACGGTTATTTCTTTTAAGAGTAGGAGTCAGTCATTTTTTCCCAGCCTGCATTTCTGCAATGTTTGCTCTTTGCTGAGTCAGAGTTAGAGTCGAGGATTCAGAGTTGGGGTTGAAAAGTCGGAGTCATAAATCGCAGTCGACAGGTAGAGTCAGAGTCAAAGGCACACACATTCTAATAGTAGGACTCGTCTTTTTTCCGAGCCTGTATTTCTACCATAGTGGCGGAGTTGAAGTCGAAGATTCGGTGTTGGAGTCGGTTTTAAAAAATTAGTTTTGTCAGTCGAAGTCGAAAGCTCTAAAGTTATAATGATAGGAGTGGGTCATTTTCTTCTGAGCCTGCATTTCTGCCATGTTTGCGGAGTCGGAGTCGAGGAGTCGGAAGCAGAGTCCTCATTGCAGCTTATTCAGAAAAATACTTTAAATACATTATTTATCAAAACCATTTTCTAACAAAGTCAGTTTGAAGGAAATCCGCCTTTAAGTTCAGGATCTACATTGAACTTAAATTTCCCAGTAGGTGCAATGTTAAGTCTTTTTCTGAACGGTTCAATATTGAAAGAAAAATGGTTCAAATCAAAAAGCGAAATATGGGAATGAGGTGTCCTGGACGAGATCTTTCGAACAAAAAAAAGTTTATTGAATTCAGACTTCACTTAAAAGTTATTAGGTGGGGAGAGGTTGTTTGAACGTTTCAATGTTGAACAAAAAAATTTTCAAATTGAAAATTTAAAGTTTGTTCAAATTGGACTGTTCACTCAAAATTTATTAGGGGTGACAGCTTGTTTGAACGGTTCAATATTTAACGAAAAATTGCTTAAATCGGAAATTTAAATACGGGAATGAAGTATCTTTGATAAGATCTTCCGAACAAAAAAAGTTTGTTCAAATTTTAATGTTCACTAAAAAGTTAGTGTCGCGGGACAGGTTGTTTGAACGGTTCAAAGTTGCACCAAAAATTGTTCAAATGAAAAATCAAATATGGGAATGAGCTGTACTCGCTGAGATCTTTCCAACAATAAAAAAAAGTTTGTTCAAATCGGAATCTTCATTCAAAAGTTATTAGGGGGGAGGGGGTGGGGCAATCAGACCGACACACAAATTCCCCATCTCAAAACCCTACTTTCCAAAATTTAATTTTTCGATTTTTTTTATGTTTTTATTTCTGTTTGACTATTTTTTGGACCTGGTGATAATTTATGATACATCAAACTACTTTTAAAGCTTTTTTCGTTTTTTTTCTTTTTAACGGGAAAGTAGTCTAAAAAGGCAACAGATAAATAACAATACTGAGTCATAGCTTGAATTTCGCTATACTTAAAATGTATGAACAGAAATGTTTGCATGTTCGTTAAAAGCTGCGACACTTACATAACTTATTTTATTGAAAAATAAATAACCATAAAATAAAAAAGTCAGCTTGCACCTTTTTTTTTTTTTTTTGCTACTTTTTCTCCTAGTTTGATTTTTTATTTTGCTGAATCCTTCATCAAAATGGCATTCTTTTTTTTTTTCTTCAGTCGCGCTAAAATTATAATTTTCCTGCTTCAGCCTGCTCCAATGCGGTGTTTTTTTTCCTCCAGTATGCTCCAAAATAATTATTTTTCCTCTCTAAAACAGAATTTTAGCTGTTCCGAAATTGTATCCATCGAATCCCACCCCTGATATAGTTTAAATTAAATAGACTTGAGTAATGACAAAGTGATAGTAAGTTATAGAAGCCGTCGACATATTTGCAATTGTAATATTTTAATGAAAATATCTCATAGATTATCATAGAACAGTGGAGAAAAATGCGTAGGCAGGCGAACTATGCTTCTAATAGAAAGATACAGTAAAAGAGATTGGGGGGGGGGGGGGGTTAAAAATTGCAATGAAAATGCACGCTAGCATTTAAAAGTGCAAAGGTAAAATGATATGAGTTCAAGCGAGATATAGTAAATAATACACAAATTATCTGTATCGTAGTGCAAGATGGCAATGGCACATATTCAATATTATAATTCTGCATTAAACTAATAGGTAAAATCTGAAATAGCATATCTCTATCTCTACTAATAATAAAGCTGAAGGTGGTTCTGTCTGTCCTTCTTTCTTTCTTTCTTTCTTTCTGTCTGTCTGTCTGTTACGCGCGTAGCGCCAAAACCGTTCGGTCGATTTTCATGCCACTTGGCACAAAATTAGTTTGTAGCATGTAGTTTCACCTCGAAGCGATTTTTCGAACATTCCATTTCGTTCTTTTTCTATTCGAATTCTTAGAGGAAATTCGATAAAATAGGGAAGAAATATTCCATACACATTTTCAAGTCTTATGTCATTCGAAAGCTTGAAATTTTCTGCACAAAATGACGTTTTTTCGAAGTTTCTACGATCATCAGGAGAGCTGTAACAATTGTTTTTAGAATCCCGAAATTCAAGGCTTACCTTCAGTAAAGCAAGCCAAACGATTCTAAAATGGCTTTGCTCGCGAATAAAATTTGTTTGAAAATAGAGATGAAATGAATTATTTTATCAACGGAAATCAACTTTTCATGTTGTTACCATGGTTACGTTTTTATTTCGTTCTTTTTCCCTTAATAATTTTAAAAATGTATTTGTTTTTGTAACAATCCAAACTCCAAGCCTTATTAAAATTAGTCAAATGAAATATTAAAACCCGTGATAAGATGGCACCTGTCAATCAAATGAGAAATCGAGTCCTTTCCTTAAAATACAGGATACCATTCTAAATTTATCGTCTGCAAAACATATTTTACTTCATTATTAATTTATTTCAATATAAATTGCAGCAAATGGCTTGAGTGAACGAATTTAGCTTTTAATTTATCGTTTGCTGGTTGATCTTTGTCGATGTTTATTGTTTTTAACCGACTTCAACAAAGGAGGAGGTTATCAATTCAAAGCGTATGTTTTTTTTTTGTTTGTTCGCACATAACAGCTGATCTACTGAACCGATTTGGACGATTTTTTTTAAATCGATAGGAAATGGTGTAACTTAGGTACCATGTACTCATATGACGATATTTGTTCATTAGAAAAAAAGTTATTATTATCATTGTGAAGAATAGTGCACGAAATTTCTATGACTAATACTTAAAATTTTTAGGATCAGTTGAGTTTAAAAGAAAAAATTGCTCCAAATATACTTTTGCAATGTGATTATTTATTGTTGGACTGTAATTTGCAGCAATAATTGCATTTAATAAATAATGAAAGACAATATTAAAAATTATTTTTTTGGCGACTTTTTTACAATTTGGCATTCAATTCTATTTCAGTATATTTACTTA
>JAXGGA010016191.1:0-27223 GCA_038373865.1 Uloborus plumipes | reverse complement strand
GAACTAAAATTTTTGGGAGGGGAAAATTTTTAATTGCCGAGCAAAATGGAACTGTAAATGTTACAGAATGACAAAATGTAATCTTACACATATACATCTCGTAAGAAATATATAAAAGGCATAAAAAAAAAACTGCAATTATTCACTGATATCTTCCAATTTATCGAATCGTCAGAGAAAATGCATGAAAAAAGAGTTTTGGGAGCCCTCAGTGACCTCCCGTGACCTCTCATCGGGGCATCTCTGCGTATTCGGCGACCGACAGACGCAAATTGTCAACTAGCTAAATCCTCAAAAAGCAATCAAAGAGAAGCCATTGCGGAGAAGAGAGATTAACTGGCATCTTGATTCATAATGCTTTTAGAATTTGCGGTTTTTGAGACGAATGTGAAGTGGAAAAAAAAAAAAAAGCTGAAAACTAAGCATGGGAACTTCAGATATCCCTCCCAGGCCAATTCAATCTTTTCAGCACCTTTTATATACTTCAAATACAAAAGTCATTTTTTTTCACGTCTGGAGTCCTATAGATAAAACGAAAATTCATATCTTAAAAAGTAAATCAATAAATAAATAAAAATCAGACTTCTGAAGTTAATTTTAGTTTCACGTTTAATAGCATCACATATACATACTATTGCGTAAGTTTAGTGCCCATTAATCGGCACATTTACACATAAATATAATAGTTATCAATGTTATTTTTAAACACGATAAATATCTAAAGTTTTTTGTAGCTTTGAAAAATAATTTATCAGTAAATCATCACAAGTTTGCATTTTTAATGGTCTCGCAGAAAAAAAGCATGCACTCATTCTGAAATCCAAACAAATAAACATAACAGTTCAATATCTTGAAAAATGCATAAGATAAAATGAGCAAGCATTTGAGCAATTCCACGATAACAGACGTAACAGTTTTTCACAAAACAGCTTACAAAACTAGAAATGTGATACATCCTTGTTTTTTTTTTAACGAAATTTATGAAGAATATTGTCTTTGCTTCTATGTACTGCAGTTAAATTTTGAAAATTTCTAGAAAAAATATGTAAAAAATGTTACTTTCTCCGTAATGGACGTATCTCGTAAGATACGTTCGCTACGGAGCCACAAATCCCCATATAAATACTGTTTCTGGAAATCTTCAAAATTTTACTGTATTTTATAGAATTGGAGTTCATGTTTTTGATAAAATTCATGCTACGAAACAAGGATCAAACATACTCGGAGTCCTTGCAGGCTGTTTTGTGCAACAATTGATGATTTTTTTAAAAATGGAATTGCCCATTTATAAAATTTCGGGTAAAAACATGAAATACAGTGAACTCTCACTTATACGCCGGCCCAAGAAACCAACAGAAAAAAGTGCATAAGTGAGAAAGACGCATGAGTGAACAAGCCTATTTAAAGGACTAAAACGCAACATAGTTTCTAATGAGAGAATGAATAAGAATGTTTCTATAGAAAAGGGACATATTACTACGGCTTGGCAATTACTGTAACGTAACTAAAATGATAAAGAGAAAACAGAAGTTGTAGCATACCTAATTACAAACTGTTCCCTTCAAAACGATGCATAATAGATAATTTTCCTCTCCGAACTCTAGTTTATGCGGAAAAAATGCCTTCCGTGAGCAATAAAGGCGACAGATTAAAGAGGAAAGTGAAGAAAAGTGCTTAATTTTTTAAAGAAAATAAATTAAAATTTTTGTATTTCAGGGAAAATTCGGCGCATAAGTGAAATATTTATCTTTAGAGTGACACATAAACGAATGATACTATCATTATTTTTTCTATTGAATGTGCTGGGACCATTTAAACTCGTCGTATAAGTGAAAAAGGCGCATAAAAGAGGCTGCGTATAAGTGAGAGTTCACTGTAAATTTTGTTTACGCTGGTTTTCTTATGAAATAACAGAAGAGAAAATCCGCACTCACTGGGTTCCGTCTTGATCTGAACGGCACCGTAGGTATGGTTTCGTGGCGTCTTGGGGGACTCCGGCAACTTGCGCTTCTTGTTGCCGGACGTTGTCGAAGTAACCGGACTCGACAGGCTCTCGTAGAGGAACTCCTCGTTCCTGAAACGATCGACCAATGAATCATGGGTTACGAAGAGCATGTTGATCTCATAATGAATCTGATCACTTGACTGTTCATGATATGTACGACAAAGTAGGACAAAAATTAGTACTATGAATTCATTTTAGATTATCCGTTACAGTTCAGCATGAAGACAACAAAGGAAAACCAAAACCTACATATTGTAAAAAAGCAGTCGAAAACTTTGAACCGTGAACTAAGTAAAATAGGACAACATGGGAAACAGCACAATTAAACACATTTTAAATGAGTTAAAAACTGAGCAAATAGCTGTTTTGAGGTAATAAAACAAGTCTCTTCATCAGTGCATAAAAATGAAGAGTAGTTCCCATGTCCAAAACCAACAGTCAAAGTTTCACTTGACTAATCATTTTAGATTTCATGTTTCTCTGAACTTCAATAACTTTAAAAAATGATGCCATGACTTCAGTATGGATCAAGGGCTGATACAAGGGAGGGGTGATAGGGGCGATCGCCCTTCCCTTGAGGGACACTTCTCCAGCAGTTTTTAGATTTTGATGTTCAAAAAAAGGCAATTTTAGTTAATATTTGATGATATTAAGGGAAAGGGTGCTGGGATTCGGGGCTCTGATCTGGAAATATTTCGAAATGGAAGAAAAAAACATTTGTAATCACCATGTGTGAACAAAGATGCATGGTGAAAAAAGTGGGCAAGTAAGAAAAAAAAAAAAAAACAATCGCCCCTTCCTTGGAACATTTCTGGATCCGCCCTTGGTATAGATAACGTTGGAGAGTTTGAAACAAAGCCGAAGTTTCACTTTTAAGGATGAACAATACTGGTAAATTTCTTACCCAGCATAGAGGTGGCCAAGATGCGTTCCATTAGATGCAACCAACTGTTGCTGTAGAGAGTTCCCGACGAACGGAGACATCATGGACTGTGGAATCTGTGTCAAGAGTTGGCCTGCTAGGGACTGAGTTGAACCTGGTGCAATCACAGGCATCGAAGTGGAATGGGTGGAGTGGATGGGTAATGGGCTTCCTGGCACTGGCTGTAGGAAATAGTGAAGTTTGTTAGTTGCACCCGTTTTCTGGAAACAATGAAGTAATATACAAAAAAATGTCTTTTTGAGAAATAATCTTTCTTAATTCTTTTTCAAGATTGTGTTATACACTTAACTGGAGATTATTATGCTCTCCATCCAAGAAGGGATCAGAAATGACTATTAACATTTAATATTAAATATTGAAAATGTTTCATACATACATCACAAAATTCAAAATTATTCAAACTGAAAAAAAAGTATTTTAAAATTATAGTTTTAGCAAATTTTAGTAAAATCTAGAATCAAAATTTCATAATTTCTGGAATTTTTTTTTGAACTAACTTGTTTCATTTATTTACTTCATATCATACAATTTACCATACAATACAATGTAAATTAAAGCGTGGTCACATTTTAAGTTTTCTGTTAAAAGTTTGTCATGTGCAATGCGCTGTTCATCTGAGTTGAACCCAAATGATAGTGAAAAGCATGATATTGAATTTCGGCAGGAATTTTAATATATATTTTTGTTTATTTGCATTTTAATATCAAGACAAACTTTAACCACTTAAATTTAGGCAAAAAAAAAAAAAAAGCTTGAATTTCAATGCGTTCAATATTCTTTATTCAGTTATGCATTAACTGTTGTAATTTTGTCTGTGACGGTTCCTTAATCACAGGTAAAAACAAGGCGGTCCTATTCAAAGGTACTGGGACCAGAAATAGTGGCCTTTAAATAGAAGTGTCCCTTATTTGGAGGAGTCCCTTAAAGGAGGTAATGCTAAAAAACATACTCAAACAGAGAGAGAGAGAAACACTATTGGCGAATGCCTATTTCTTACCGAATGATGACGGATGTGATGAGGAGAGGATGAGGAGGATGTGGGCGATGTGGACGAAGAGATGGATGCTTCCGGGATGTGCTTGAGAGGCAGCGAATGGCAGTAGCCCAGGTAGGGGTGCTTCATCGGCCCGTTGCCGAGGGACGGACGATGGACGGACATTTCCGCTGGCAGATGATGAGGATGATTATGAGGATGACGGTGGAGGATATCGATGGACGGACACCTTAGCTTCGGGTCTGAAAAAGAAGGGAAAGAATTGAAGGGTTTGGAGGATGAAGTGGCTATGTTACATTTTTTAGAAATACACTCTGCGCAATGTGAGCAATGAAAACAGGTAGAAAAATAAAGCTTTGTGCATCAAAAAGTAGAAGTCATTCGACTAACTTCATGCGTTCACTTAACGACAAAACCAGAAAACAAAAAAGCTGCAACAACTATAACAATAAAACTTTGAACTTTAATTACTCGCCATTTATGTTTTGTCACATAACCCCTTCATCTTCCAAGCCCTTCAATTGCAGAGCGGTCTTATGCTTTTATACTGGTTCTGATACAGGGAAGGATTTTAGACACCAGGCCCCTCTTTTCAAATGGGCTCTCTGGGAACGTTCCCAGGGCACCACAATTGATAGGGGCCCCCAGTTCCAGACATAGATTTATTATCCCAACGCCGAAAAAAAAAGTGTTTTACTGGAGAAATGTATTCAAATTGTAATTTAATGTAACTAAAGAAATATGTAGATCTGAAACCTCTCTTATGTACTTTATTTTTTTTATATGAACAAAATTAATGCTCTGTGAAGATCACAGGCGTCCCATGATTCTAATGTGCCCAGGGTCTCCAACAGTTTAAAGACGTTCCTGCAAGAGAGGGGCGATAGGAATAGGTGACTCACTATGGGAAGTTTTTAAATTTTGAAGTTCAGAAAAGGTATTTTTGGACTATGTTTAATGCTAGCTAAAGGAAAGTTTAAGACTCTCTGGATAGATTTCTCAACTGAGGTTCAAAACATATGAGGTCAACATTAAAAAACCATGATATGCAGTTATGGATACGTATTACAATCAATCGCCCCTCCCTTGAAACATTTTTATATACGCCTTTCGATGAGACCTGACTTTGACGGAGTTAGTTTCTTCTCTGGGAGAGCATGTATTCAGAGGAGGGATTGATATCCTTACACAGGATTGGTTACCATCTTAGGATGTTGCTGGCGAAAATTTTTTACAACGCTCACCGTTTCATATTTAAATCTTGTTTGGTGGGGTTTTCTTCCGAATGTGTTTTGTGTTTCTAAATATCACTTTTTTTTCGGTCTATTATGTCTAGAAACTATTATGTCTTCACTCTCCGAAATACGCCTTGCACTTTAATGTACGCTAATAATGACTGGTGCATGCTAAATTTGTAATTATCATAAAGTGCTCCGATTTTTTCTTTCAAATCAAAATCGCTGAGGCTGTTGTATCTGAAGTTACTCGACTCTTGTCCAGGGACGTCATTTCAAGTCTTTATAGGGGGGAGGGGCAAAGGGTTCAAGCACAATGCAATTTCACCGGAAAACATCAAAAACCACGCCCACTTATATGCAAATACGTTGATTTCTCAAAGCCAGGGGGCGGGGGCAATTGACCCCCTGCCCCCCTAAATGACTGGCCTGCTGTTGTCCAGGATTAAAAGACAGAGCTGTCTTCAGGACTCCACCAATTAGTTAAACTACGTGTTTTGGTGTAGAAACAGGGCAACTTGGAGTGTTACTGCCGTGCTAAGCGTAAAAGTCGTATCTGCAGACGAGTTCAAAAGGAGAAATCGCCGTTTAAAGTTTTGTTTTTCTATGTATTTGATTCAGATGAAACTTTTTCAAATATTTTTTTTTAATATATCCCATGGACAAATGGCCACAAAGCATTGTATTTAGGTGAAATATGTGACAGAGAATCACGTGGTGACCGTAACTCGATTTTGACAAAAAGTGCAGATACGACTTTTGCGCTTAGAACGGCAGTGTAGTGCTGTATTCTAAAGAACGTAGGATAATTTAGCCCTTGTTCTAAATGTTTTTGAAAAGGAAGCAATTTCTAAGCAATGCCCTCCAGGTAAACAAATGTAGAAGTATATTCTTGTCCAAATGTGTGATAATAGTGCTAACTCAGCATGGTCATTCTCAAACCAGTTTTTATCACCTTTATTTAAACAAATGGAATAGTTTAATTCTTCTCCCATCAGAATTTCAGACCCAAACAATACCATAGAACCAAGTTGATAAAAATAAATCCAATTTGAATATTTTATTTGATTCTATGGATGATTGAATGCGGATGCATTATTTTCAGTTTACGATTTGTTCTGCAAGAAACAAATAGAGGAAATTATTATTCAAGGAAAATGTTTTCCTGTTTATAAGTGTGAAAGTCTTTGGAGAGAATTGGTGGATCATTTTTTCTACAAAAGAAAATTAGCTTAATGTAAATATCTTGAAATCAGGATAAATCTTCTAGTTTTGTTTATCTTTCAATAATCATTCAAAAGTAATTTTTTTCTGAGTTAAATAAATAGTTTCTTCAAATTAAGAAACCCTGAGCCTATTTCTTAGATTGTAAGAAGCTTTTTCTGTGTGTTTCTTCAAGAAGAAGTTGAGCTAATATTTAGAAAAGTGCCAATTTGAATCCCAAGTGAATTTTCACTAGTATTTCAATAACTAGTTAAAAAAATAATTTTCCCCAGAAAGAAGACAACGTTTTGCTTTCATTTCATCTAATAATATCAGAAAAAAATTTTTTTTTTCTTCAGAAAAAAATTGTTTTACATATCAAAAATCAGATCGGTAACGTGTCCCCAGTAGCAAAGCTTAGCATGCAAACAGCTTAAGCGCACTTTCTAACTTCCCCCCCCCCAAAAAAAAATCACTTGCACAAAAAACGGCTCTATTTTTACCCCTTTGTTAATATTATACTTCATTTCTGTTTTAATTGATTTCTGATTTTCTAGGGAATGCGAAATAGGCGTGTCTCTCAGTTCCGCGTCAGAGCGGTAACAATAACTTCCGATCTATATTTAGGCTCCCAAAATCATTTCCTGCACCGATACCACGTAATACTGAGTACCTGGTGTAATGTTTTATCGCATCGTAATTAAAAATTGCATTTCTGCATCTAAAATTGCAGGTAAGATATTTAAAGTGATTTATAAAATGTGTGTCATTTAAGTCATCAGATCGGTAACACGAGCTAAAATGCGCAGTTTTTATTATATTAAAAGTTATTTTATATATAAGTATAGTCCTATATTGCAAGTGAAAAAACCACGTGTTTGATTTTGGTTTAGCGCGATCGACTCGGAAATAATAAAAAAAAAAAAAAAAAAAAAAACTTTGTCGGTTTGTCAGATCGGTAACAGTCAGAGCGGTAACATTGAAAAACAGCGAATATGTTACCGAACTAACTCTCACGTTTCAGAATTATTAAAAAGCAAAAATCATAGGTTTTAGCCATATATTGAATATTTTTGTTCTTAAAAAATGAAAAGCAATGAGTTTTAGTACAATTGCTTCATTTGTGGTTTGTATGACCTAACAATAGAAGTTAGTAAAATAAGAAAAATTGACACAATTAAGTTAATTAATTATTATTATTTTATTTATTTATTTTTTTGGTGCTTCAATGTCTCATAACTTCGCTAAATAACTAGATAATAACTAGCATGCTAAATTTGAATTTCTAATCAAGAAATTAAATTTCCGGCAACTAATTAAAGAAAAGCAAGCAGCAGAATTGTGTGTTGAAAAAGTTGAAGTTGTGTGTTGTTTCAAAACAAAACAAATGTTTTATTAGCTTGGATTTGGTAATCTCATAATTTATTTTATCTAAAAACCTCATCGCTTATTTTTATTTCCAAGAAATTCTTTTTTATAATAAAATTTGATTTTGTAGTTAATATATATATATATTAATATAATTATCTTAATTCTATGTTAAAAATGCAAGGAAATGATATTTTTAGAGATGTTAATGAAGGCTGAAAGCATAAACTCAGATATGTAGCTCATATAAACATCAGACGTGTAACACTCATCAGATCTGTAACGGCTTAAAAGTGAGTAATCTAAGGAGGGGGTAAATAACTTCCTTGACCTCCCCCCTTTTATTTTCTTGCATTTAGACCCAATTTAGACTTAGAATCTTATATTAATTTTTTTCTACAAAAAATTTTTTTAATCAGGAAACTCCAACTTTAAATTGGCACTTTTCAAAATATTGGCTCAGTTACGACAAGCTAAACGTATATTTTGAAAAATAAATAAGTCAGAAAATTTCTCTTTCTCAACTTTTTGCCCTGTTACTTATCGAAGTTTGAAATGCAGTGAAAGGTCTAGAAACGAGGGAGTGAAGTTAAGAAATAAATCTGAATATTTATGCATAAAAGAATGACAAGTTAAATGAGAGCATATTCATAGGATTAATTATAAAAATGATTGAATGCAGAAAAGTTATTACAAAACATTCGACAGCAAAAACCAAACACGAAAAACGTGAATGTAGACACCGAACACAATATGTTACAAAATGTAAAAATAAAGTATTTTCTTTCGAGTTATTTCAACTTCAAAGCTCATTTTACAACACCACATTTGAATCGTTTATTTTAAAAACCACCTAAACGACAAAATTTCTAATTTTGCGAAATCATTCATTTCTTTACGTTAAAATAATTAATAGCGATTACAACAATATTTTCTGAAAGAAATATATCAAAATATGTGTATATTCAATTTAAAATATTGAAATTCTAATCGATTTTTTCATTGATAGCGGTAAAAATACTTTACAAACTTAGGATCCAATACATCGTTTCAGAAGCAGAATTTTTTTCTCTTTCATTTGGTGCTATTTTTTTAAGTTTTGAAGTATGTTTTCACTGCTAAAATCCCGAAAAACCTTTCAAAGGTTTTTAATTATTATCTTCGTTAATTAATACCATCCGAAGACGCAACCTAGCTAACACTCTCGATCAACTCCTCTTTCGAAAAAAAAAAAAAAAAAAAATTCAAAATCGGTCCATCCGTTTAGGCTGCAGAGTGCCACAGGCAGATACACAGATATACATACACGTCAAACACATAACCCCCTTCCTTTGTGTGTCGAGGGTTAAAAAGAAGGGTCGAAAGCCTTCTAGAGCAGGGAGTTCCCAAACCTTTTTGTTTCGTGGACCCCTTGCCTAGTTTTCGAATTTCTCGTGGACCCCCTTCCTTGGTGTAGCTCCAAAACTAATCAGGAATCGTAATAATATAACTCAGGCATTCTAAAACCGGGAATTAAATGGTTAAGTTCCATTTATTGATGTTCTAAAACAACCAGATGACAGTTATCTAAAAGATTCAGTTTGACAGTTTTACTGCAGAGTAAAAAATTTAAAATTTAAGTGAAAAGAAACCATATGAAGAGAAAAATGTAACAATTTTATGCATACTTTTGTAAAAATAATGGCACAAATTAAAATCAGCCAATATTTTACATAGAATAGGTGTACAAGGATAAAAAAAGAAGACTTTTAAGTGGGACAGTGTGAATTTGGTGCATCAACAAAAGAACTCGTATTTGCATCTTGTGGACCCCCAATTTTTTCTTTCCTTCATATGGACCCCTTTCAAACTCCGGGGGACCCCTGGGGGTCCCTGTGGACCACTTTGGGAACCCCTGTCTAGAGCACAAAAAAAAAAAAAAAAAAAAGAAGAAGAAGCTTCTGTTTATATCTGTCTTTTTAACAAGACTAAACTCAGAGGCGCCCATAGAAGAAGGCGCCCATAGAGGCGCCCATAAAATAGTCCATGGGAACCAAGACCCACTGTGACCATATCAGTTTCAGTGACCGAGGACATGGCGTTGCAATGCAGATGTTCCAGTTAGATGGTGAGTCGATCGTGGAACTACCAGCGTTTAGTTCCTAAGTACGCTTAGTACTCATTTTATCCACCCACGGAAGGGATGACTCGACCGCGCCTAGCCCGTGTCAGCGGTGGACGACACGGGTTATTGAACCCGTGTCAGCAACGTGGAACTAAAATTAACAAACGGTAATAATTATCGCTTATTTCTAAACGCTTATAAATAGAAAATTTCTGGCTGAATGTTGCATTAGTTTTGTTATGATAATTGTTTTCACATCATATCTCACATAGTTCACAGTTACAATAAGTAGCAGGATATCTTTTCACCCGGTTAAATGGTTTATGTATAATCATGTTTTCTCTTAATTTGTGTAATTACAACACTTTAGGAGATATTTTTTAGTATATTTTTTAAGTCAATAGGTGTCGCATCAATAAATATATGATGGGAGAGTATAAAATAGAAGCATTAGTGGTCAAAGTTGTCCAGAATTACTGTAATCTGCAATAATTTACTTAATCTCCTTTACACTCTGTTGAACTTTATGCTGAGAGAAAAGTCGCAAAATAATCAAGTGATTTTTTCAGACTGAACGACAAATTCGCAAAGCGAGATAATTCGTTAGCTGAATAATCCGTGAGAATACTTGGTTCACTATAATTTATAGTCGATCATCAGTAGCTTCACTTAAGAACAGGCATAGAAAGGAGTATTTGATAAATAATTATAGTTTAAAAAAACTTAAAAAATAAGCTTTTAGAGTTAATCAAGCTAACATGCACTTATAATACATCAAAATAACACATAGTTCAGCCTTTAGTGTTAATAATAGTATGAAATCTGTGGCTTGGTTCTAAAAGGGCCAATGTCAATATAATATATAATAATACACATTATATATTATATAAATTATTATATATATTATATATTTATATAATATATAATATAATACAAAAAAATTTCAGATGATAAAATAATGTTTCTTTACACTAACAATAAACAAATACCAAAAAATAATAATGGGAATCTTAATATAAGAAAGTTCAGGCATTCTAAAAAATCTCAAATATCTTTCATCGCCTTTTTCTCGAAACTAACATTTTTGACCTAGGCCCTTTTAGAACCAAGCCACAGAAATATATTACTTTTATGCTTGCAAAGAACGTGAATTTTATCTTTTGTTCAGAGTTCCATACTAACAACTGAAACACTTATAATACATCAGCATGTAATACAGTTTAGCCTTCAGTATTAATAATAGAATTAAATGTATTGCTTTTACATTTGCAAAGAACGTGAATTTTATCTTTTATTCAGAGTTACATACAGACAAACCCACATGTGAAACTAATAAAACCGTATTAAAAATAGGTTTGAGTAGGTTGTAAATTTCATCAAGTAGTAGAGGCAGGAATTTAATTCCCTCAACAATTTGCCACAAAGAGAGTCTGTGTAATCACCCCCCCCCCCGGAAATAAAATATGTGTGAAAAATTTCAAATGCATTTTGCAATAGGTCTCGTCCAAATTTAGGTAATCTTTAGCAACTGTTTTGGAAAGAGTAACCTTTTAAAAGCTATTTACTTAGTTCAAAATGGAAACGTTTTATTCTTAAAAACATGATTATACGTTTTGCTTTTAATACTTCGTACAACATACTTCGCTGCACGAACGGCAAAATTTATGATGTGTCTCCATAGCTTTTCCATCCATAATTCAAACCTAGATATGCAAAACAGAGCCTTACTACTCAACATATCGAAAGATTTTCGGAAATGCGTTTAATGAACCTAATATAAAATGCAGCATCATCAAGGTTTCGTTTAAAACTGAAGTACAAGCATCAATATTGGGGGAATTTTTTTTTTTTTTTGGGATAAAATAAGAGCATTTTTGTGTTCGTTAAAACAAAGAACTCACTTTGTACGCTAAAGGTATGCATAACTCATTATTGAAGGGCTTGGAGGATGAAGGGGCTATGTTACATTTTAAAAAATGAACACTCTGGATAATTGTAAGCAATGGATACAGGTAAGCAAATAAAACTTAGTACATCAGAAAGTAGATGTCATTAGACCAATTTCATACACACGCTACCGACAAAACCAAAAAGCAAAAAAACTGCAACAATTGCAACAATAAAACTTTGAACTTTAATGACTCGCAATTTCAGTTTCGTAACATAACCCCTTCATCTCCCAAGCCCCTCAATTGCAACAGTATATGGGTGATTCTACAAAAATGGGCAAATTTGTGTTTCGTATACTGATTGCTCTTTTTGTTTTTAATTTAATACAAAACTATTTAGGGAATATTTTTATGCGTCTTTTGTTCTATAATTCTGATTATCAACAAAGTCAATTATTAATTATTATTCATTTAAAAATAAAATATTACATTGAAATGTCATCCACATGCCCTGTCCCATAGGTGCAATTTTCACAATCAATAGAATATAGATTTTAAAAAAATAAGTGATTTTTTTCTCAAGAGTTTTTTATTTATAAATGTGAATGTGTGCGAGATGTATATCACAAAAAAAGCAAAATAATGTGAAAGTAATATATCTAAAAGTTAATCTAAACTTTGTCCCAGCGATTATCAGTCATCCGCATGTTTGAAAAGTATAGATATTTTTCTCTGAAATGTTTTATTTCAAAATCTGGCAACACATCTGAAAATAAAGCATGGAAATGTTATTCCTGGCTGAAGATTAATTTTGCTGTTCTGCAATTTCTTTTTGATAAAAAGCAAGCTAAACTCAACTTTCAAGGCAAGTGTTTTTCATCTTTGTCATTAACATGGCCTACAGAATGCAAGTAAAATGTACATGTAAATAAATTTTGATAATGTGTTTTAATGATAATGTGTCTCTTGGGCAAAACTTTAAGGGGTAATAGGGTGGTAGAAAACAACTAAACAAGCAAGAATAAGTAGGCGCATATGATCGCAAGTGCAATGCTAACGCTCTACATACATACACACAAAGCTAGAAACTGATGGTAGTGAACAGGTCACAAATTTATTACGCAAGCCGATTTTACACAATGTTTTAGTTTTTAAGAAAGGATTAAGAAGGTTGTTTAAAATTGCGACTTGTAGCTCAAATCAGAGCGTCGCAAACAACAACTTAGCGATCGGTGAAAGCTTGGCAGAATGGCTCATTGTAACGATGGTCGGTGCGTTGTCATTGCAAAGCATATCGTACAGCTGCTGGCACCACAAATGTCAGTAGGTAGTTTACAAATTTCTTAAAAGCTAAAAAGTTGTGTAAAATCGTCTTGTGAAACAATTTTTAACCTATTTCACACCCGCCATCAGCTTGTCTTTGTTTGCGTGCACTGCGTCATTTCTTTTTTTTCTTTCCAGTCAAATATAAAGTGCACAGTGTCAGTAGGCTGAAATTAAAAAAAAAACAAGAAGTTCTGTCAAGAACTAAACGAGCCTACTTTCCCGTACATCGACATCGGCATTCTCGCATCTGATCATTATTCTCTTGATTATCTGAGACTGAAAATTATGTCAAACATACCTTTTTAGCACTTAGAGCTGATTTCGAAAAGCAAAATATACCCCTCTCATCAGATGAAATAGACACGTAAAGAGTAATTAACGAATAAATAAATTTTTGTCGCACCTTATAAAGAGTGTAACTGTCACAGTTCCTCCGTAGAAAAATCCTCCATCGTTTTCAAATAATAATAATAATAATAATAATAAAATAAATAAATAAATAAATAAAAGTACAAAGAGCATCAAAACACATTTTATCAAAGAAAGAAAAAAAAAGAAAAAACAAAATCGTCCGTTAATAAAATGTCTCGAATTTCACTTTTAATCCGTTGCCAGTTGTTAAATATAAATAAAGAATAAAATGTTCTCGTGAATGAAAAATTTTTGTTACAAAAAAAAATCGTCTGCAATACTAATAATAATAATAATAAATAAATAAAATAAAACAAATGAATAAATAAACAAAAAATCGTCTGCACGTTCAGTCTTTTTTTCTGAGCCTGCATTTCCGCCATGTTCGCGGAGTCGGAATCAGAGTCCACATAGAAGATTTCTTAGAAAAGTACTTTACAAACATTATTTATCAAAACCATTTTCTTACAAAGTTAGTTTGAAGGAAATCCGACTTTAAGTTCAGGATTAACATTTAACTTAAATTCCCCGTAGACGCTAATGTTAATTTTTTTTTCTGAACGGTTCAATATTGAACGAAAAATGGTTCAAATCAAAAAGCGAAATATGGGAATGTATGGGAAAGCCTCTCCGAGATCTTTCAAACAAAAAAAAGTTTATTCCATTCGGACGGTTCACTCAAAAGTTATTAGGTGGGGAAAGGTTGCTTGAACGTTTCGATGTTGCACGAAAAAATGTTCAAATTGAAAATTTAAGTACGGTAATGAAGTATCCTTGCTGAGATCCTTCGGACAAAAAAAAAAGTTTATTTAAATCGGACTGTTCACTCAAAAGTTATTAGGGGTGACAGCTTGCTTGAGCGGTTCAATGTTGAACCAAAAATTGTTCAAATCGGAAATGTAAATACGGGAATGAAGTATCCTTGATAAGATATTTCGAACAAAAAAAAAGTTTGTTCAAATCGGATTGTTCACTCAAAAGTTAGCATCGCGGGACATGTTGTTTGAACGGTTCAAAGTTGAACCAAAAATTGTTCAAATCGAAAAATCAAATATGGGAATGAGTTGTACTCGCCGAGATCTTTCGAACAAAAGAAAGTTTATTCCATTCGGACGGTTCACTCAAAAGTTATTAGGTGGGGAAAGGTTGCTTGAATGGTTCAATGTTGAACCAAAAATGTTCAAATGGAAAATTTAAATACGGTAATAAAGTATCCTTGCCGAGATGCTTCGAACAAAAAAAAGTTTGTTTAAATCGGACTGTTCATTCAAAAGTTATTAGGGGTGACAGCTTGTTTGAACGGTTCAATGTTGAACCAAAAATTGTTCAAATCGGAAATGTAAATACGGGAATGAAGTATCCTTGAAAAGATCTTTCGAACAAAAAAAAGTTTGTTCAAATCGGACTGTTCATTCAGAAGTTAGCATCGCGGGACAGGTTATTTGAACGGTTCAAAGTTGAACCAAAAATTGTTCAAATCGAAAAATCAAATATGGGAATGAGCTGTACTCGCCGAGATCTTTCCAACAAAAAAAAGTTTGTTCAAATCGGAATGTTCATTCAAAAGTTATTAGGGGGGGGGGGGGACAGATAGACAGACCGACAGACCGACAGACCGACCGATCGACCGACCGACACACAAATTCCCCATCTCAATACCCTACTTTCAAATTTTTAATTTTTCGATATTCATTTTACCTTTTTATTTTTTTTTTAACTTGGCGATATTTTTTGGACTTGGCGATATTTTTTTTAACTTGGCGATATTTTTTAGACTTGGCGATATTTTTTAGATGCATTAAGCTACTTTTAATACTTTTTTCATCTTTCTTTTATTTTTAACGGGAAAGTAGGCTAAAAAAAAAGACTCAAAGCAAAACCACTGTGCTTGAAGGAGTAAGGCAAAACACGAATATATACAATTTTTCGTTGAAATGTTTCCAGGTTTTCGCTGAAATGTTAGTTTTAATATGATAGATAACGTTATCATAATTTTTAAGTTTAATGTAAAGCTTTTTTGATTTTTTCAGGTTTTTTTAATCTTCTCTAAGAACTTAAAAAGCTAGGCAATATAGCCCAAAAAAGAACGCTCTTCTCTCCAGCTTTTTATTTAAATATAGTTGAAGGGCCAGGGGGAAAAAAGATGAAAGTGACCAAAAAGCGATTTCGAGAAAAACGAAGAACAAAGTTTGATTTCTCGTAACTGTTTGTGTAGTTAATAGAGTTTTCATGCACATTTCGGTCGATTCTCATTGTTTTTCCCCCTTGTTGTTCTACCAGATGATATTACTCCTTCATAGCCCCTAGATAGCGGTAATATCTCAAAATTGACGAAAAAGTGACATTCATCTTTCCCCCCCCCCCTGGCCCTTCAGTTGTATAACAAGAGAGAAAACGTTGCAGATACATAAAACTGTAACTGTAGTTGTCTCACACAATTTGTTTACCTTGCATGTGTTGTATTTTTTTTGTGTCATGCGTTTTGACAAGTTACGTGCTTTCAATATGGCAGAGGCAGATAATGCGTTTTAATCAGCGAAAACCTCTTATAATTTTTAGTTTCTAAGACTTGAATTCAAATCCAAGTTCATGTGTTGTATTTTAAACCTTGTATTTTTCTACTTTATTTAAACTGTGATTTTCACACCGCAAAAGGAAGGAATGCAAATTATTTTTCTATATAATGGTTAATACTCTACATTTCACATGGTGTTTAAATTTTATGAATTTCACCATTTGCTTATGGGTTATTTTCAAAATTTGCTTACATTTGCTGTCCGAAGGTTAAAAAGACGATTTTGAGGCATAATTTATATTTTGAATTCAACGCGAACAATTATTTTCTGTAAGAAATACCCCCAAAAAAATTCAATCACTCAAAAAAATATTGAAATTTATCTATTTATTTTTATATAAGTCTTTAAAAATGAGAATCAATGCAAACACGCTTGTCCATTTCTCATTTTCACAAGTTCAACTACTTTTTTTAGATACTTAATTGTATAAAAAAGTATATACGACAAATTATTTTTATATATTGACTATTAGTGTATGATGTTCATGAGAAATATTGACAATAGTATTTTTTTTAATTAAGAAATGTATGAATATATTTTGTCCGGAAGTTCTTGTCAAGTCCGTTACCCTAAGATTATTTTAGCTAAAAAAGGTATTTATTGCTGCCAAAAGATGGTAACACGTATTAAGTTAACTTAACAAACTAGTAACGTAACTATTTCGTACCATTTAGTTTTTTTCAGTCGAGAAGTTTTACTGTGGCGTTTCGCACAAAACTTCTTGAAGGTGCGTATTTTTATTCTTTGTCAAGTCCGTTACCAAAGATTTTAGTATTAATTTTTGCTTTTTCGAAACTTTTACCCATAAATATTGTTTATTATACAGCTCAGCATGTTGTTTTTCAATTTTTAAGTTCGACATCCTAGCCATAATTTGATTTTTTTGTTGAAATGTCAAGTCCGTTACTGGTCAAGTCCGTTACCATTAGTGATTGCAATACCGGGATATGCGTATATCAAATACTGATATTCTGAGTTATTTTGCAATTTCGAAATATCGATATTGGTAACGTAAAATACCGGAATTTTCATTATTAGCTGAGAATTATAAATAGTTTTTAATTAAAAGCGTTTTCAATTTAATGTAATAGATAAATACTGTAATTTAATTGTGCATTACTTCTCTGATGCGACAGTACCGAAATCAATTTATTAATGTAAAAATTTGGCTTCGAAATTACGAATTAATAGAACATTAACAAATAAAGGTAGCAGAAAAATTGAAAAAGGATATCTTCATCATTAGACCGTGTGATGAATCGCATTTTCGTCCATTTATGTGCTACATTTTCCCCTCCATTTCCCGCTTTTGTTAATAATGTATTATACAGTTGTTTATAATGTTAAAATAAATAACTTTCTTAATAGTGAAGTCATAGCTATGTGTGCTGCTTGCCTATGAAAAACTGCTTGAGGACTAAGTTTCAGATTTAGAGCAAGTGTTTTATTTCATTCATATATTCCAAAAATGATTTTTCTGTATCTTAATAGTTAGAAAGTATTATTGTAGCGAATAAATACATATTTATGAATGTGTAATGCTTTAAAATATCATTAAAATCATAGTAACAGACTTGAAGTTTATTTATGGTTTAAGGTCAAATCAGTTACCATACAGTTTTTTATCAATATTTTAACAACTACAAACATCGTTTTAAGCTTCAGGGACGCTAGTAATTTCAAATTAAGTTGGTTCTAGGCGCTATAATATAGTTTGAAAGTGAGATTTCATATTGATTTTGTATGGTAATGGACGACAATTTTCCTTGCAACTTAAAGTTTTACAACACCATTTGAATAAGTGTGCAACCAATTATATTACTTTTTCACACACCTAAAATAAGTGACTAAACATCTGTTCGTGTTTCTGAAAGAAAATAGCAAGTTAAAAAAAATACTTAAAAATTCTGAAATGTAAGCATATGGTGAAAATGACCCTTATAGAATTACTATTTGTGTATCTTATCACTTAAAATGAGCTTTAAATTACATTGAACTGTTAAACATTTCTATAAATAACTATGTAATTCTTTAATAGTTGAAGTTTAGGCTTAAAATGAACTTTCTTCGTCCTTTCTAATGTTGCTGTATTCTAAGTGTAAGCACACGATATGCAAAATTGGGATATCGCCTTAAAATTTTTACTATATTTCATTGCTGGTAAAAACGTTACATCAAACTACCTTCACTAAGTTTCGTTGAATAGATTAAATGTTTTATCACAATAATATGGCAAAATGAACGATTTTTATGCTATTATATATTGTGCATTTTTGTCATTGAATTAATAAAAGTTCAACTATATTTTAATTAGGCTTGATGTACAAAATGCATACCACTACTAAACTGCTGGGAATTAAACTAAACAAAATGATAGCAAAAAACACAAGAGTTAAGTTAAAGGCTAAAACAGTTCCGTTCAAATCAGAAGTTCATCAAAACAAGATAATCAAAAGAGTTAAGTTGTTTTTTGAATAAATTCCCCGTAGTTAAGCAGTGATATGCTTTTAACTAAGGCGAACATTTTTGTGAAAGGGTCATTTTCACCATATGCTTACATTTCAGAATTTTTAATTTTTTTGTAACTTGCTATTTTCTTTCAGAAACACGAACAGATGTTTAGTCACTTATTTTAGGTGTGTGAAAAAGTAATTGGTTGTACACTTTGATGCATAATTAAGTATTCAAATGGTGTTGTAAAACTTTAAGTTGCAAGGAAAATTTTCTTCCATTACCATGCAAAATCAATATGAAATCTCACTTTCAAACTATATTATAGCGCCTAGAACCAACTTAATTTGAAATTACTAGCGTCCCTGAAGCTTAAAACGATTTTTGTAGTTGTTAAAATATTGATAAAAAACTGTATGGTAACTGATTTGACCTTAAACCATAAATAAACTTCAAGTCTGTTACTATGATTTTAATGATATTTTAAAGCATTACACATTCATAAATATGTATTTATTCGCTACAATAATACTTTCTAACTATTAAGATACAGAAAAATCATTTTTGGAATATATGAATAAAATAAAACACTTGCTCTAAATCTGAAACTTAGTCCTCAAGCAATTTTTCATAGGCAAGCAGCACACATAGCTATGACTTCACTATTAAGAAAGTTATTTATTTTAACATTATAAACAACTGTATAATACATTATTAACAAAAGCGGGAAATGGAGGGGAAAATGTAGCACATAAATGGACGAAAATGCGATTCATCACACGGTCTAATGATGAAGATATCCTTTTTCAATTTTTCTGCTACCTTTATTTGTTAATGTTCTATTAATTCGTAATTTCGAAGCCAAATTTTTACATTAATAAATTGATTTCGGTACTGTCGCATCAGAGAAGTAATGTACAATTAAATTACAGTATTTATCTATTACATTAAATTGAAAACGCTTTTAATTAAAAACTATTTATAATTCTCAGCTAATAATGAAAATTCCGGTATTTTACGTTACCAATATCGATATTTCGAAATTGCAAAATAACTCAGAATATCAGTATTTGATATACGCATATCCCGGTATTGCAATCACTAATGGTAACGGACTTGACCAGTAACGGACTTGACATTTCAACAAAAAAATCAAATTATGGCTAGGATGTCGAACTTAAAAATTGAAAAACAACATGCTGAGTTGTATAATAAACAATATTTATGGGTAAAAGTTTCGAAAAAGCAAAAATTAATACTAAAATCTTTGGTAACGGACTTGACAAAGAATAAAAATACGCACCTTCAAGAAATTTTGTGCGAAACGCCACAGTAAAACTTCTCGACTGAAAAAAACTAAATGGTACGAAATAGTTACGTTACTAGTTTGTTAAGTTAACTTAATACGTGTTACCATCTTTTGGCAGCAATAAATACCTTTTTTAGCTAAAATAATCTTAGGGTAACGGACTTGACAAGAACTTCCGGACAAAATATATTCATACATTTCTTAATTAAAAAAAATACTATTGTCAATATTTCTCATGAACATCATACACTAATAGTCAATATATAAAAATAATTTGTCGTATATACTTTTTTATACAATTAAGTAGCTAAAAAAAGTAGTTGAACTTGTGAAAATGAGAAATGGACAAGCGTGTTTGCATTGATTCTCATTTTTAAAGACTTATATAAAAATAAATAGATAAATTTCAATATTTTTTTGAGTGATAGAATTTTTTTGGGGGTATTTCTTACAGAAAATAATTGTTCGCGTTGAATTCAAAATATAAATTATGCTTCAAAATCGTCTTTTTAACCTTCGGACAGCAAATGTAAGCAAATTTTGAAAATAACCCGAAAACAAATTATAACAGTAGGGTCTAAGTTGGAAAAGTTCCATACAGCTGAAGTAGTGATGTGTTTTTGTTCATGTTAAACAATGCAATGAAAAAGAAAACATAATTTGCTTAATAAATAAGAAACTAAATCAATGAACTAACAAAACTATTACTCACGGTTTGGTAAAGGTTGAACTGACGTCGGTGGAGTTGTTTTTGACATGCCTGTTGTGGTAGCCCTTCTGCTGTGGTACCGCGGTCGGCGAATGAACGGAATCGATACCGGTCTGGGCGACGCAAGCGGCGGCGATGCCGTGGCCGTGCGCTTCCGGTGCCTCGGCGGCGGCGTGGATGCTGTCTTTCGGCAAGCTTTGACTGCTGATTCGGACATATAACGATTTTTCTGCACTTTCCGCTAGTTTCAAGTCACTGGACGAAACCAGGGCGTCATGGAAATAGCTAAAAGACAGGTATTTAATGTGATTAAGTATTGATTCATCAGGTGCTTTTTCTGTGAGAGAAGTTCGTGTATTTTTATGTTTTTGACTTTCTTGTTGGTTATTATATGGACAAATCGAATATGCAATCTGTTTAGTTTCCGTTTCAATTTTAAGAAAAGCAGAATGAGTATTTCTATTATTTTTATTTGATGGTCCAGTTTGTTCGTGTTTGGTTTTGATTCGTCGCTTATTCGTTTCAACCATTAAACCTTTTCCTAAATACGTCGTATGTGTGACACGTTTTATTAAAACCTATCCACCAGATTTATTCCGCGTGTAAGCATAATGGCTGCATAAACATAAATTAATTATAAGATCTAATTTAAAGATAATTTATTCCGAAAAAAAAAAGTTGCAATTGTGTTTTGTCGATAGGAAAGAAAATATCATTTTAGTTTTAAAATTTTCATTTACGTGACTGGTACATTAAAGGTTCAATAGTTCTCAAAAATGTAAAGTTTTTAGCATGTATTTTAGTTTTTATAAAAACAATGTACTTATGATTGTCGTAATATTTCCGTTGTTTTTCTATAGGAACCAGAAACATCGTGATATTCTTTTAAATATCTCTATTTCTAATGTTTTTAGAGCTTCATCTGAGCTCGTGCATCAAACATTCAATTTATAAATAATCATTATATTTTCAAACTTTTAATCTTCTTTGTCTAGACAGATTATGAAGCAATTGAGAATAACAAACATTTTTCTTGAAGAATTTTAAAACATTTTTTCACTAAAAGTTGATTAAAAGCAAATTATTTAAATTAAAACACACGCCGAAAGTTTCATTGCTTTGTAGTTACAGGTTACAGAGAATATCTTTTTCACTACGTAGAAATAAAATGGCACAAACATTAATTCTCTCCACCCCCTCACTATATTTACTCTTAAGCTCTAAAAAGAGCGATTACCTGCATGTTTGAAGCAGATGGAAACTTTATGTTACTGGTATTCAGAATGTTTTGATTTAATTTGTAACTGATTTGAAAACACCGGAAACGGACCTAGACGCCAAGATACATTATATATTTTTTTAATTTATATTTTTAAAATAGAACAAAAGTTTTTTCAAATTCAAATAACAAATCAACGTCTGTAAACTGTTTGTTTCATAACTGTTTTCATATTGTTATTATTTATTTTTATGAATATAGGTTCTTCAGAATTAGTATCATTTTATTTGTTTATTTTTCTTGCATATTAACTAGTATCTTAATATAATTGTGACAAACTTTTAAGTTAAAGTTTGTCACAGTTAAGTTAAGTTAAGTTAAAGTGTTAAGTGGTTCAAGACAGGAAAATTTAGCAGTAAAACTAAAGCTGATCCCTGCGAAGCAATTGCGCTTCAACACCCTTTTAGCACAAGCAGTAATTAGTTAATGTAATCAGTGTATAGTTAAATCGCAAGTAAATGTTAAATAAAATCACAAATGTATCAACTGATATTGTTTCGACCAAGATTTTTCTTGCTAAATAAGTGATAGATTATGTGTAACATAATGTTCATCTTCCGATCGTTTATCTCATTCACCATCCCACCGCCCCTCCGTTTCTGTAAGTTTCTGTTTTTTTTTTTTAATAGTGAGAAAAAACTTAAATCGGTAGCAGGAACTCCAAAATTCGTTTTTTCAAATTTTGTTTCATTTTATTTCATTTAATTTTTTTAAAACTATAACTATGTGAAAAAAAGCCGAACTTTGAATTGTTTATTTTTCGCCTACAGTGATGAAAAAAATATCATAAATGATGCCTAGTTTGTAAAGTTTGATGATAAAAGTAATTAGGAAGTTTGGAGTACCTACAAAAGAGCACCCTACAAATATAATAAATATGATTATTAGAAAACAGAACACAATGTTAATTAGAAAAATCATAAGAAATAAAAACTTACATATTGCTTTCACTGTCGTCATTAATGTATTCTTCTAATTGGCTAAAATCAAAAGTTTCACTGTCAATACCGCCAAGGTCACCACGGCCTAAAAGAAAAATTGAATCAAATTAGTAAGTAAATTCTCTAACTTGATATATTCGTAAAAACTCTGTTCGTAATTCATATATAAAACCAATGAGATAATTGTATTTTCAATAAAACCAAAATAAAATTTTTGAGCGACTGTGAAAGTTCCTGATTTAAATGAATATAATTTTGTGTTTAAGAATTTTTTGTCGGTTTAAGATGTAACACGTTAGATTTTGATTTCGTTTTGTATCAAAAGGTGTATGCAAGTTATCAGGCTTCTTTTTCTTTCTTTTCAGAAAACAGTTAAAAAAAATGTATACCACAGATTGTTTTACAGCTTCTTTGATCCAAAAGTATAATTTATCGCAGTTTTAGTTTCGACTTCTAGTTTTAAGTCAGAAAATGTAGTCTAATTTATTTTAAAAGTCAGAAGCACTTTTCTGCTATTGGAAAGTTAATCTCACTTTCAAAAACCTCCCTTGACTTCTAAAAATATGTAATACAGCTAAAGTTTCAAGTGCTTTCCGTAATTCAAAAACATAGATCTGCAAACGAATTAAAAATATATTGGTGATGCGACTTCACTTATGTTTAAAAAGAAACCATTAACATTAAAATGTGGACCTTTTCGCTAATTGTACAATTGAAAAAAAAAAAAAAAAAGATAAACAAAGATATTTAATTAAAAACTCATCACATTTTTTTTCTTCATCGCATTGGACGTTTTCAATAGAATTGGTTTACAGTTAATTTTTGTTTAATACTTTCCTTTCTTTTATGTTTGAATTTAGTTAATTTTTAAATGCATCAAAACTTGTTATTTACCCGTCTTGTTGTGCAATTTTCATAAACAAAAACTTATTTTAACATTAAATTTTCTTTCAAAAACTTGTTAGGTTAACGCTTTAGTTAACTTAACAAGTTGATCAAATGTTTGACAACATTGTTAAACTTCAGACATTGTGAACAATCACTAGTTTCACTAGACTTTGAACAAAGGTTTTTAAAATACATACTATACTAGAATGCAACTTAACTTGACACTGAACGTCACTACGGGCGGAGCCAATAAGAGCTCACATGCAGTCAGCGATCTCCTCTAATTCGCCAAGTAGGCTGTGACGTTTTATCTAGCTCGTGTTTCATAGGCTAACGTCACGCAAACGTCACGCTGACGTCACGATGTTGTTGTCAAGAAAGGTTGCAGTGTAGTATAGAAACACTGACAAATCTGCAGTCTTTTTAATGTTCTTGTTTCAAATAAACTTTGTTATAAAACTTAAGAGCATGTTACTCGTAAGTGCAGTGCACTACTTTTA
Source organism: Uloborus plumipes (assembly GCA_038373865.1). Classification (NCBI taxonomy): domain Eukaryota; kingdom Metazoa; phylum Arthropoda; class Arachnida; order Araneae; family Uloboridae; genus Uloborus; species Uloborus plumipes. The sequence continues at coordinate 3,092 of JAXGGA010016191.1, read as the reverse complement.
AGTGTTTAGGAATGAATTGCACGTACAGGTTGCGCTTAAGAATCAACTTAACATGAGTTTAACCCATTTATGCCCAAGTTTTTTTTAACAATTTTTTTCAATTTTTATCTGCTTAAAACTCTTACTCGGAATTTTTTACATACATTTTAGGCTTGCAATAGTTCGCCGTTGCCATATTCATTAAGTTCTTTAACGTCCTGTTAATGGGATATTTTGCAGATACGAGAGCAAAATACGATCTTACTTGACTTTACTTATGCAAAGTAACATTACAGAAGGTATCTGTGATCAATTTTAAGCAAATCATTTTAAAATAGTTTAGTTTTATGAAAAAAAAAGCTCGCTAAAAAAAACTTACTTTCTGCGGCTACCCATGCTGGATCGTTGCTTGACTGATTTGTCTGAAAATAGCTGTCAATAAATAAACTCTGATGTCCAACTAGTGGTTCTATCCGGTTTTCTCAAGAAGAAGGACCATTTAACTTGTGAAAAACAGCTTTAGTAAAATGATATACCCATTACAGGTTTTTGTATGCAGTAACTAACAAGCGTCCCGTTTTTAGGCTACTGGGCATAAATGAGTTAAAATAAAATCCAGAAAATTTCATTGAAAATATTTGCATTGGGCTGTTTATTAAATGTATTTAACATTGCAGTTTTTATGTCAAAGTAATATCGAAAGCTTGATGGAAATCCAACGGAAAGAAAAAACTTCACTTAAAACTTCACTAATCCTACTTTCCTGTATAAATTTGGAAAGTTTATTAATTTTCTGGAGTCAAATATTTGTCTTCATCAATTCGCTTAAAGTCCAACGTAATTCAAATATTCAAGTTAAAGTAAATTTTTGTGAGTGTGTTAAGACGGAAGAGGGGCAGGGGGAGAGAGAAACAAAAGTACAAAATTGCTATGTATTTTATGTAAATGTAACAACTATTAGTTGATATGAAAACGGTATGAAACTGAAGTTCCATTGTTCTATAAGCTTTTAATATGAACATTTTAGCTCCATGGAGATTTTGTCCAATGTGTAAACCTAGCTGTGTGTGAAAAAATAATTGTGTAATTGTAAAACAATTGCAGTTTTTCTCCAAAGTGAGCTTTCGAGCCTGAATGGCTTAAAATAAACAAATAAAATAAATAAAGGAACAAATAAACGAATTAAAAGCGGGGGCCGGGGGGGGGGGTATGTAATACTTTTCAAAGGTACTTAATTGAAATCGCCTGTATCTGAAATTTCAATGCTGCATTTCCCTTCAAATTATTGTATATCAATTGCTGTCAAAAGAAAAAGAAAACTTACAATTTTACGATGAAATAAAAACCTAGCATCTAACAGGGACGTCATTTCAAGTTTTTCCGGGGGGGGGGGGGGGGGGGCAAAGGGTAAAAACCCAATACAATTTCACCAGAAAACAACAAAAACCGCGCCCAGTTATATGTAAATAAATTGATTTCTCAAAGTCAGGGGGGGGGGCAGATGACCCCCCTTGCCCCCTAAATGACGGGTCTGGCATCTAAGTAGTCATTTACCGTAACTGAGGAGGAAGTACTTTTCAGCTCTTATTTCGTGTGGCAGGAAAGTGCTCAAAATTTATGGAACTAAGGGCTCATATATCTTCAGCAACCACAGGAGAAATTTTTTTTGTATATTTATTCATGATTTATTTTTCAGTTCTTGACAAAAAAAAAAACATTATCCTGAATCTCAACAATTGTCTGAATTGCTAAAAAACTGTTTTTAGTAACTAAATAAAATAATTGTTACTTTTTTTAATGTATTAATTTTAAATGAAAGGGTTTGAATATCTTCCATGTGCGTAATTAATATTTTTTCCCAGTTATTTGAGAGCATTTTTAAAATAAGCAAATCGGAAAACTGTTTTTGTTCATATTATACGTTGAAAGCGCTTTTCAATAATATCTGCTCAAAGCTACCCCGGCTGGTGCATTAGAATTGACATAAAACTCAAGTTTTCACGTAAACTCGAATACAGATTTAGATACTGCTTTTGTTTGAACATTATTTTATTAAGAAGCTCGGGCACTATGTTATTTATTAATAACATTCACTCACCAATCCCCTTAATCCAATACCAAATTAGCTTAAAAATCCAAAGTTTACACACTCTTAAACCACTCCCCATTTTGTAAGTACTCTACTACCCGTATACTAGAAAGAACAAAATGACTTTTTAATGAGTTCACTATTCATTTGCTATAAGATATTTTTTTGCGATCCAATAATCCCCCCTTTATCCAATCCCAAACTAGTTTAAAAATCCAGAGTTCGCGCTACTAAGTTGCACCCCATTTTGTAAGTACTCTACCACTCGCATACTAGAAAGATCAAATTGCTTTCGATTGAATGCACAATTCATATAGCTATAAAATAGTTTTATGCGATTACTGATGGAAGAGCCCTTACAAAGTGGGACGTGGCTGAAGAGTGTATGAACCTTGGTTTTTTGAGACTAATATGGTACTGATTTATGAAGGGAATGCTTGGTAACTAAATGTGGTAGATTGATGACTCAGTACTCTAATATTTCTGAAAGCATCAGTTTCAATATTTACCAAGGAGCCTAATAAGTAGGGTAATAATTAAAAGTAAATAAATAGCACTCGTAAAAGCACGTTGGGAAATTTTTTGACGCATAAACTATTTGACCTCCTTCTCCCGTTATCGAAATAAAATGTCCTAAAGTCTGTTTCAGTTTTCAGAAAAGTTGCGAAATTTGAATACTTGGCGAGAAAGGGAAAATACCAAGCGATCATCGTCTGCCTGTTGTAGGTCATCCTACTACAAAGTGGGTGCAAAAAGTTTTCCATTTCTCACCGAAATTCGCTAAATTTGGCGAATTCTGTTAAACAATCCGCAGACCTCATATTTCGATAACGCGAGCATGACGGCAAACAATTTATGAGTCCAAAAACATATTTTACTATGCTTTTTAGATATAGATACAGATCGTGATAAAAATTTGCACTAGAGCGAAGCTCTTTTTCTCTGTTTGGGTGAGAAAGATAACATGAAGTGCTTTTTAGACTGATATTTAAACTTTTTTTTATTACTTCAATGTCATACGGTT
>JAXGGA010016190.1:0-27226 GCA_038373865.1 Uloborus plumipes | reverse complement strand
CTATCTTCATCATCATTCGTCTGGGATCTTTCTTTTTTAGTTTTTTTGGTTTCTCCACCCCTCCCCACTTATTTATTCCTACCCGTCTCTAATTGGCCATTAATCTTTTCATTCCCCAGCGATAAGATTTCTCAGGTGATGACTAAGCGCTTCGTGGGCGAGCTCCTCAGCGAATCGCGCGTAGAAAAAAAAAAAAAGAGTTCCTTCCATTGGCGTTGTCTTCTTGCGAACAATGGCGATCTTTGTGGGCGCAAATGACTATATACGCAACTTGTGGGGCCGTGGCACCCCCTCTTCTAAAGCAGAAATTTACCCACCTGGGAAAAAGAAACGGCAATCTTAAATTAGAATGTCTTCCAGAGCTGGCACGGACCCCTCCTCCAGGTGGGAACAGCGATGTCCTTTATCCGGAGGCGGAACGTCCTGATGATAGCTCTTGCAGTGGAGCCTCCAGAAGCCATGTTTACTTTCCAACATTCAGTGGCTTGCTGTCTTATAGAAAGGTAGCATTATGTCATTCGTCACACACGTGCCTCTCATTTTTTACGGTACACAAGACACAATCTGTTGAGGTGTTTGATTGTTCGTGGGGCTCCATGTGGTACTCGTCCGTGAAAGACTGTCCGTGAGAGTCTTTTAGCTCTTGTTCCAACTCTTTAAGAGGTGCAAATGTATTTTTATTAAAAATTTAGTCACTGAACTTGAAGGCAATGCTATCCTGTTGTTTTTACTGTATACAAACCAGAATATGTCGAGGTGTTTGATTGTTCTTGGTGCGCCATGTGGAACTCGTCCGTGAAAGATTGTCCATGACAGTTTCTTAGCTCTTGTTCCAACTCTTTAAAACGTGTAAATGTATTCAAAATCAAAAATTTAGTCATTGAACTTTAAGGCAATGGTTGCCTATGCTACCATGTCGTTTTTACGCTATATGAATCAGAATCTGTTGAGGTGTTTGATTCTTCGTGGTGTACTATGTGGTACTCGCCGGCGAAAGATTGTCCGTGAGTCTTTTAGCGCTTTTCTAACTCGTTAAGAGGGGTAAAGATATTCATAATTAATGAACTTGGAGGCAATGATTATCTTTGTGTATCCGCTCTCATGTTGTTTTTACGGCACACAAGTCCCAATCTGTTGAGGTGTTTGATTGTTCGTGGTGCTCCACTTGGTGCTTATCCGTGAAAGACTGTCCGTGACAGCCTTTTAGCTCTTGTTCCAACTCTTTAAGAGGTGCAAACGTATTCATAATTAAAAATTTAGTTATTGAACTTTGAGACAATGATTACCTTTGTGTATTTGCTAGCATTTTGTTTGGCAGAACTCTTAAATGTCAGAATGAAAACCCTTTCTGGTTGGATTTAATGCTTCTGGTGTTTCTTGAAGTTTACTGCTTTATTCCACTATATGAGTGATTTCAACGACGTCTATTATTCATAATTCAGAACATTCCCGGTAGAACTGCAGCAAATCCGATGCGAAAACCCTATCAGGTTGTTTTTAAGTTTACTCTGGTGCCCTTTGAAATTCGTTGTTTTTTTCTTTAATATGCTCATAACCTGCGATAATTGTTTCATCAGAAGTTTTAGCTTGGTAACCTTAGGCAATCATGTGGTATGAGCTTAGGCAATCATGTGGTATGAGCTGGCAGTCACACAACAAAGTTGCTCTACAGGCAATAGGTCGGTGTCAAGTTTGCGACTAAAAGCATTGGCTGCTTGTGAGGTTAATCTGGGCACCTTTGTTTAACAAAGCGTCTGTAATGTTGAGGTGAATTCGTCCATGTCCTAAATCCCCTTTCAACGATTTCTGAACCTTGCAGAATTACTCTTGCCAGTCCTGCACTAGAGTTATTGACAGTCAAAATCCTTGGGATAAAAACGGTGGTCCTTGTCCAGCGACATCTGTCGAATTTTATGGTAACTAACATTTCTACAAATCAGATAATAAAAGACAAAATTAAAAGTTAATTTGTTGGCGACCATTTTACAATTTGGTATTCAAATCTATTTTAATATATTTTAACGTTATTTAATAGCTTGTTTTATTTGTTGGTTTATTCTGCATTTTAACGGCTTATTTTAATTGGTTAGCGAATTATTTTTCATTTTAATTGATTCTAATTATTATTTAACTATGAAACGACACTGGCACCGCAGAGTGATGTAAGTCTGTAGTACTAAGCGGGTACATCCGCATTTCGTTGTTGTGAAGATAATTCGTTAAAATATATTTCGTTGTCAATCGTCTTCGTTGAACACCATCGCTTTTACAGTACATTTCGAATAGATTCGCCATTTATCACTCTGATGGGTCAACGCTATCAAAATGAACATCTGAGCTTTTGCGTAGCAATTAAGCTGGTGTGAGCAACAATAATGAAACAAAATAATAAATAGAACAATATTATTTCATTGCTACATTTTTATTTATCGGCTGCGAATTTAAGCGTATATTTTATTAACGCAGAGATGTCAAAATTGAACGCCATTGCTATATGTTGCTAATTCGAAGAAAGTAAACAGATGAATGAATGTCGTATGACTAAATTATGAGTTGTGCCCAACTTTACCTGAGAAGGGAATTTATTTCCCCTAAAAAGCAGTACTAATAAGGCCTTCGGCATCAATTCACTCTGTACTCCACTTCAGTTAACGATATCAATATTTCTTAACCCTTACAGATAGGATAAACATCACTTTTTACAGCAGAAACAATATGCTAATAAATGTAAACAAACATTTAGGTGGTCCTTGTTTAGCGCTCTCTAGCGGGCAAATCTTTACCATTGATGATTAGAGTAATGATACAGCCTGTATAAAACGCTATCTAGTGAAGCATTGATATAACTCAGTGTCTCAGTAGCCCCTGGGGTGGTCAAGCACTACTGTGCCCATCTCTTTTTAATACGCATTCCAGTCGTCATAACTATGCACGAATCACAAAAGCTATCCTGCTCGTCATCAATGTTGAATTTAAGAGAAGGGTTAGAAATTGATTTGTCATTTGATGTGAACTGAACCAAAGTTGGGCACAAATAATAATAATAATAATAATAATAATAATAATAATAGTAATAAATGAATAAATAAAATAAATAAGTAAATAGATAAAAAGATTCGATGTTTAACTTTTTTTAACTTTCAATTTTCAGCATAATTTTCAAGTAAATTTCAAAACTTATAAATAAAAACTCAGTTCACGTTTATAATATTCATGGTCAGATTTTTTTTTGGAAAAAAAAAACTTTGTTTGAAGTTTCTAAGTTAATTAAAACGTTTGCCAAATAAGAAAACCTTTTCTTCACTTTCTCTCAGCCATTTTTGGGCGGTCATTTTATGTTTGCAATGCTTTTTGGTCATGGTTTTTTAAAGGGTAATTAGTGTTTTTTTTTTTTTTTTGGTGACATTTAGCTCTTTTTTTCGCATTTGACGCTCAGGAAAAATATCTTTTCGATACATTTTGGTGCATTATTTATCACTGATTTCGATTTTATTTAATGTTTTATTTTTTTCTCTTTAATGTATTGTTGTTCATTTTACCAGAAAAAATGCTTTTAAGTATTATTGTGTGATGTACACATGGTAATATACTCAAGGTCCATAACTTCCAATACCGTCCAACGAATACTTATGACTGAAAAAAGATAAAAGAATTTAAAATCCTTAAGTATTATAAATAGCGAGAATCTTAAAATATGATATTTTAAGTAATTTTTGGGTTCTTAACCTGTATCGTTTTGCCTTATCTATTTTCATATACGAAAGTATTTTAATCCATTAATGCCGCTTGTTTCTATTTTGCTACGTATCCAATTTAGTCTTCTAAAATATTAAAAGAAAAAAAAGTGGAACACCGCGATATCCTAAAACACTAAGATCCTTTTACAATTTTTTAAAATGTTTTTTGGACAGTTGAAAAAAAAATGGTTTGTTTTGTTTTTCAGCTGAATTCCAATGTCAATAAATTGTTGATATTGGCAACTCTTGCTTTCAATCTTTCAGCGTTTTTAAGGAGTGATTGGTGACAAAAACAGGTTATTTGCGAACGATCTTTTTTGATTCGTTACCTGTCTTAGAACAATTGATTGGCTCATCTATTCTATATTATTAAAAAATGTATATATGTAGCTTTTTGTTTCTGTCGTTTGCGCGTACGCAGTGAAATATTAATTGATTGAAATGTACATACTTCAATGAATTTTGGATATTTTCGTTTGAAATTTCTGTAGGATATTTCTCTTGTATGGCTGTCATCTTTTCTGAACGTTTGGTGAAGTTCGAAGGAAAACAGCTTGTTATGAGCTAATAACCGGAAAATAAAATTGGCACTTTTGAAAGAAATGTTTATATCTTCGGGAATATAAGTGCTACCCTCACGAAAATATGTAAAATTAGTATGCATAGTATGCAAATTAATTCATGAAATTTACAGCTTTTTCCTAGCAATTTACGATGATGGATTGGATGGTCAAAATATATATTTGTCCCAACCCCCTTCCCGCCTGTTTTTGTTCTTCTAAATGCACGGGTGATTTAATGTTTAATGGAAAATGTAAGTTGAAGCCAATATTCTATGGGACAATTGAAGGGTTTGTTGGATGAAGTTAATTTCATACTCTCACTTAACGACAAAACCAGAAAACATAATAGCTACAACTGCAACAATAGAACTTTGAACTTTTCTTTCTCTTAATTTAGGTATCTTTACATAACTCCTTCATCTTCCAAGCCCTTCATTTGTTATAGGCACAATTGATCTCTTATTTCTACTACGTATTTTATTAAAAAATACGAATTTTTGAAGGTGTCCCTTTACTTTTGGTGATGTAGTATATATATATATATATATATATATATATATATATATATATATATACTACAAAAAGAAATGGAGAGTTTCTAAAATAGATATAAGCAGAAAGAAAAAAATTAAATTGATTGCAGCTGGGTCATGATTTATCTGACATGATTTATAGATACCATTTTCACGAGAATGACTCATTGAAATACAAAATGCAACCACGCCTGACATGATTTAATGGATAAAATTTTCACAAGAACGACTCATTGAGAAACAAAATGCAACTATGACCTCTGATCATCGCGAATCTATATATGTATAAATGGACGCATCGCATGTATATAATTTGTTTGTATGTTTGTTCCTGATACAGATCCACAGTTTTCGTCGAATTTTCATCAAATTTGGCACAGAGGTTCCTTGATGCACTAGAATTCACATAGGCGGGTTTTTGAAATAATAATAAAAAAAAATTCCACAAAACTCAAAATTCAAATTTTTTTGTCTCAAAATGTCCATTTGCTTTCAATTTTAACAGATAGAGTAATAGAGATAAGCCTTTAAGCATACAAATTGATAAATTTAATACATTTAAATATGAATATTTTCCAACAAAGATTACGATTAACAATGAATTATCAATTCAAGCCTTACCTATTTCATTTTAACCTGAAATAAGTTAAAAACAACTTCGTATTCAACACTCTTTGAACCACTATTAGGAACTACTATGTTGTATTAATAAGCACCCGAGCAATGCCAGATAATAAGCTAGTATACAAATTCAACCAGCAACGTTCTAGAGAGGCAACTGACCTTTGCTACTCTGGCCCTTAGAAGTGGTCGCCTCTGCGGGGGCCGCGTAGCTCGTCACCTGCGACAGCGCCCTGGCAAAGTGCTCGTCGACGACCGAGGAGATGTCTCCCGTGTAGTAGGTGAAGAGGACGCAGTTGGCCGACAGGTACTGCGCCTCTGCCGCCGCCTCCTTCTCCGCGCTCGCCTTGGACGACGCCTCGCCGGACGCGGAGCGGAGGCCCGCCGCCGCGAGAGGGCGGCAGTCGACCGGAGAGCCCGCGGGAGTCGGATCGAGGCTGCTAGGGCTCGGATCGGTGTGGGACTTGACGACGGCGAATTTCTGAAAGAGAGAAGGTTTGATGTTGGAGGTTTTGTCGGAAAAGAGATAAACACGGATACTTTTAGGGTAAAGCATTCATATAACTGAAAATAAAACTCAGTTTTTCAGTAAAATGAAGCGAAATTTTTGTAGACCCTTGAACAAACAGTGAAGCACCGTTTATAAGTTTCTCTTTTATATGTTTTTAAAAATAGGTTTCAGAAGTGTCATACATGCTGAAGCATACTGATTATATGTTTTTTCATTTATACGTTTTTATGCTGTCCCTTCAATAATGTATAAAAGTTTCTTTACTGTATATGCTATACATTCTTTGCATTGGTCCCTTGTGTTCGTCATACATGTTGAGTTTTTATTGTTTTCTTTTCTCGTTTACCCTTACCCCCTTTTTTTCACTCCCAACAAGTGCCTAAGTTTCTTCTTTTAATATTTTTTTTCTTTCTAAATAGAGTGTAGTTTACACAAATACACACTTCTAAATGTATGCGTGTTCACATGAGTGTAGTGTAGTTCATTGTAAAAGTGATACATTTCCATATTTTTTAAATGCTTCTAAAATTAAATAGTATTAATTAATAATATTTTCCAACATCCTGCATGTCTTCGCTAAACTGAAAGACCTCTATTCTGGTTACAATTTATCTTAGATGCATACTTCCAACTGCAAAAATTTTCAAAATGAGGTGCAGAGCTGAGATATTAATAGTTTGAACCGAAAAAAAGAATAGTGAAAATTTACAAAATCTAATTTTTTATACGGATCTCACATCCTCTAACGAACGTTTAGGGATCGAGAACATAAAGGAGCAATTCGAACACAGATTCACCGAGGTATGAAAAGCAGCGTTTTGTGACTTACACCGATTTACGCTTGCAGTCAATTATCCCTTTTGGGAGAAAATATAACGGCTAACAAGGATTGAAAATAATATGTGTGCATACAGTATGCGTTTTTAAATCGTAAGAACTTCTGTAGTGTGTTTCTATGAATCATAGCACATACATTTGTATTTATTTTTCAGTAATAAATAAAAATAAACATTTTACTTTCTTTTTTTTAACAACCTGTCATTATTACTACCAAGGCGATAGGTTCCAATTTTATTTTCTGCACAGCCCCTTAACCCTATACTGTATGATTTTTTGTTCTTTGAAAGACAAATATATGCTTTTTAGTATAATAAGAAAACATTCAAACACATTTTTAAAAAATTAACTTTGAAGGTAGATGGTTATATTTGCTTTAAAGATATCTAATACTTCTTTTTATGCTTGAGTTGCCTTATGCATGGTCATAAGGAGAAATAGTCCATGTATCCAATTGGCAACGCTATGCAGTGTAGGGTTTTGAGCTTGAGTATCTTCTTGAGTTTTAATCGCAAACGTTCAAATTTTCCGTGATGGAGTTATTTTTAAATGCAGAATATTTCTTTAAATATAAGTTATAGGGTGATGCGTATAAAAATAGATTTCATATTTTTCAACTAATTTTATTCTCCGCTTCAACCAATTTCATGATGCTTTTACGGACAACCAGTTTGTAAGAACACCATTATATTGGGGAAACTTATCACCAATAAGATGGTTCTATCTAAAATTTGCTAGGTTTAACCCACTTGTTGGTAAAACTTTATTTTTGACTATGTGCTGCGAAAGTTTGCTGAAAATAGTCTCACCTCGTTAAAATGAATTTCAACGGACCGTTAAAATCAATGTGTCTTATCCGTAGCTCGTCTTATCAGGGGAGCAATAAACAGCAAGCAAGGGACAGGGATCAGAAATATTCGTTTCAACAGTTATTCGTTTTAAGCGTGTTCGACTTAACGAGGCTCGATTGCATTTCTTTACATACACGAATTTATTAAAACTTTAAGCACCTCTAAAAAAATAAAAGTAAAAATCCGGGAGCGAATCCCTCCCTCCCCCTCTTTCTTCGACTGAGTGAAGCAGGCCCGTCATTTCAAGTTTTTTCAGAGGAGGGGGGATCCAAAGGGTGAAAAAACAATGCAATTTCATCGGAAAACAACAAAAACATGCCAACATACGCACAAATACATTGATTTTTCAAATCCGAGGGAGGGTGGGAGGCAATTGACCCCCTTGACTCCCCCCCCCCCCCCCATAAACTACGGGCCTCGAGTGAAGTGTGTGTGATGGTTTTAACCGTTATCCTTCCTTTCATGCAACACTGATATCACGAATCCCTCATTGTGCTTTTTTTTTCGATTAACATGAAACTGTCCTCACGAATCTTCCTATTACTCTAAGCAAAGGTTAAATTTGGAAGCTCTGAAGTCAACAAGAAATGGAGGATGACTAAGTGTTGCGGTTGTGTGGTTTGCTGAAGTATGGAGTTGTTTTTGTTTTTAAAAAGCATTAACACTTTTGCAACTTGTGTCAGGTTGCTCATAGAGCGAAAACTACAACATGAAATTACAAGTACTAAGATTAAATTAAAAATTTAAACAACCTCTGACTCTAATGGCCGATCTCATATTAAAACGAACTTCTCTAGTCCTAAAGCATTTTAAATCCAAATATATTTAATTATTTTTGAGAGGAACTGGTAAACACGGAAAAGGAAAGACAATCCTAACTAGTAAAATTTGCTAGTCGCAAAAGCAGAATAAAGGAAAATTGAAAATTCTTATACTAAAATCAATTTTATGTATTTTAATTGTTAACACAAATAGAAACTGGCAACACAAACATTTTAAATCATTGGTAATTGGTAATGCCAATTAGTTTAAGACCATTTTTTTTTTTTTGTGACTCCCTCAAACCCGAAATGGAGGTTCCCGAAACTTTTTTTTTTCTACTGCAGCATTGCCTACTTCCCTAACTTACACACACACACAGCTACCAGCTTCATCCTCGATATTTTCAGTGTTTTCATACCAGTTGCCTAATACTTCAGACAGTTATGATCAATTACTTCACATCAATTGTGATGCCACCCACTAGCAGTCTCTTAAAGAATAAATTACCTTTGATTTTTTTATTCTAAGGAGGCAATAATCCAAAACCAAAATTCACTCGAAAAAATCTAAAAAAAAAACTCAGAAGAAGAGTCCGCTACTGCGCAAACCACGTTTATTAAATAAGACGAAAGGTGAAATAAACACGCATGGGCACCCATATGCTAAATTTAAAGGGGGGGCTCATATATTTTCTTCATAGTTTACAGTTAAAAGATATATATATATATATAGGATCATTCCATTTTAAATCAATAAATGGGGGGTGCATCACCATTTTTGATTTTGATAGAAATTTGCATTTCTTTTTATTTCCTAGACCTCAAAAATATATAATTTTTTTTTTTTTTGAATTTACCCTTTGATACGAAAATCCGTTTTTGTTGTTGGCAACAGGAAAATGGGGCATTTTGATGCTTTGTCTTGTAAACTATAATTTTTTTTCTATCAGAAACTTTGATCTCAAACATAGTTCATTGGAAAGCTAAGAAAGCTCTTTTTATGTAGGATATCAATAAATTTCATATTTAAAAAAATTTATTTTTTCAAGGTCAAAGTTTGCGACTAAAATCTAATTTTTTACTACTTTTGAAAATTAAAAAACCCATGAAGGGTTCAGAATAACAAGGTATATTTTTTTATCATATATTCAAACGAAACTGCTGCACAAAAAACAAGAATCCGACCAAAATTGTCAGATTATGTTTGCCGTGTGTATGATAGTGACTGGTGGCTAGGAGAAGTGTTGCAAGTAAAAGTAGTCAATGTTGAAGAACAATACGGAATAAATTATTTTCATCCGAAAGGGCCAGGAACGTCATTTAAAAAAATCAAGTGAGGATGACTAAACTTGGCTTCAGTTGCAAGACATTTTGAAAATCTTGACTGTATCAGAAGTATGGTGTGCACAAGGAAGAGGTCAATATCATACCTGTGATGAGCGAACATTTATCAATTCTTCTCTGTGAGACGAAACACTAAAGAAAATAGTTCTACAAGAGAGCATTAAGAGATTTAGACGATAAAATTTTTAAATTATCTTATAAAAGTGTAAATAATATGTTACTTCATAACACTTCGTCATTTCTATAATTGAAAACTAGGAATTAAGAATACAATTAAATTTCACTAAAATCTGAGATTAATTACAAAAATAATCGTGTTGCTTCAGTGCAATTAAATGAAAATTCAGATGCCCATAGCTGCCTTTGAATAACAAAGCAACTTTTGTTACATTTTTTTAATGTAAAAAGTACTTAAGATTCCACCAATAAAATGATTTTTACCTTACCCTCACATGCATTGTTTTTTTCGCGTTGAAATTTTTTTTGAAAATTTGCAACTTTAGGAGGGCATGTCTCATAAAATGGGCAGAGTAACAAGCTAATTTTTTTGTATAATAAGTAACCACGCATATGAATATATGACATCAAAATAGGGCTTGTTATTCTAAACCCTTCATGGGTTTTTTAATTTTGAAAAGTAGTAAAAAATGAGATTTTCATCAAACTTTGACCTTGAAAAATATTTTTTTTAATCTGAAGTTTCTTTATATAAAAAGCTCTCTTTCTTAGGTTTCAATTGGCTATGTTTGAGCTCAAAATCTTTGATAGAAAAAAAGTTATAATTCATAAGACTAAGTATCATAAATGCCCAGTTTTTGCTGTTGCCAACAACAAAAATGGCCTATATATCAAACGGTACATTTTTTTAATAAAATATATTTTTTCTTCAGGTCTGGGAAATTTTCATCAAAATCAAAAATAATGATGCAACAACTTTTTAAAAAAATTGTTGATTTAAAATGAAATGACCCAACAGCTAGTCCGCAGACGTGGGGGAGTTTCCCATGCATATGCGGCGCCGGTTCATCCATGAATCTGCCTTTCTTTTTCTATTGAAGAATATAGGAAGAGACACAATGTTATAATTCTGAAAGCGATTTCAGTGCAGATTAGAGTTATTACAATTTGGCATTTTTGATAACTTATTCATTAATGGGTGAAAAAAAAAAGTTAAATTTTTCTGAACAAATAGTACTAAAAGCAGAAAAAGTACTAATTTCCAAGGGGGGCTTGAGCCCCCCCTTGCCCCCCCTTATGGGCGCCCATGTAAACACGAAGTAATTCACTAGAAATAATAATCACCTTGAAACATTTGTACCTCTCTCGACCTCAAATACTACAACCACGAGAACAGTGTCAGTCGACAGATGCTCCTAATTATTTTCCAAACTGTCCTCCAGGATGCAGACTGGACTCTTCGATGGGGGATCACGGAAATGACTCCCTTGTCAAACAGAACTTGGAGGAGGGAGAATCCCAGAGAGTGTGTCAGTGAAGATCAGAAACCAGTTCGGGACCGCTTATTGCACAAATAACATCTGCCAAATGTTAGAAATGAAAGAAACGCATGATAGCTTAATAACCGTCGGAAACCATATGTATCTCTAGCAGCCTCAGCTGAAACACTATTGCCACAAGCGCAAGGTCTTCCGACATATAAAATTTGACCACCGAGAGATGGCGGATGACCTTGCAACGGAAACAGGCCACTTCATTTTATGATAGGTAGTATCAGAGAAATCATGCAGATCGTAAAAAGTTCAATGAACGAAGCAAGTAAGAAATTAATTTTCCCGCTGATACTAATTATTTCAAAATGAAGCGGTCCGTTTCCGTCTCAAGGTCACGCTTCATCTCTTCGCGGTCAAGCTTTACCACCAATTATTTTCCAGCGATCCTCCAAAATACAATATAAAACGAACTTTCCTATTGGGGAACACAGAGAGATCTCCCTTTGTCAAATAAAACTTGGCAGAGGGCGGATAATTGCAGAGATTGCGTCAGTGAAGTTGAAGTCGATTAAATATTAGTGATTGAATAAGCCCAAGATAATTAATTAGAAATAACAACGGCGTTGGAAACATTTGCATCTTTCGCAAACACAAATGCCTATCATCCAAGATACAAACTGGACTGTTAGATTGGGGAGCACGAAGATGACTCTCTCGTCAAACAGAACTTAGGAGGGGGGGGGGGAGGTCCCAGAGAGTGTGTCAGTGAAGATCAGAAACCAGTCCGGGCCCGCTATCGCACAAGTCACGTCTCATTGAGCTCGACTCCTGAGGAACAAGTCGCCTGCTTGTTGGCGGCTCCGCTTTGAAGCTTCCGACCACTCCTTATTTTTAGGAGGACTTCGCACTCGCGATAAACATCGGGATCCTGCTGCAGACTATCTGATGCTACCGCACACGATACCGGTGGTGTTCTTTGGTTCGTTGGTAGGCTCTCTCTATGGCTGCTGTTAATAGTGGGCATCGTTGAATTTCGGAAAAATTGAACACTAGTAAATTTAAACCAGTGAGAGATTTCGGCTGAAGTTGAGGGTGAAACGGACCACTTCATTTTATGATAGGTAGCATCCGAGAGATCACGCAAGAAGTAAAAACTGTATTTAATGAGTAAAAAATAAAGTTTCTTGTTGATGATACCTATTTTGAAGTGTAGAGGCCAGTTTCCGCCTCAAGGTCACGCGCCATCCCTCCACGGTTAAGCTTTAACGATAACGCACCCCTGGCAAGAAAAGTGACATAAATAAAAAAATCCTAATTTCTGATTTTTGTATAAAAAAGATCAAAATATTATATTCTTTTTGTGGAAAAATGTCTCAACTGAAATTTTGCTAATTTCCGAGGGATAGCGCGTATGACACAAGTCAAACTCAAATTTAAATATATAAATATAAAAAACGTGGACAAACTAATTACGTAGCGCCATACAGAAATCTTAAGTTGTTTATTCATATATTTCATTGAATATATGAACGTTTATTCATATATTTCATTCACATATATCAATGAATATCCATTGCAAATGATTAGCAACAACTAACCAGCAAGAAACCAGTAGTTTTCTTTTTACTCTGCGAGAAAATTAGCCAATTCCGACTTGAGCCACTTTTCCGTCAAGGGTACGATAAAACAACAGTAATCTTAACGCCAAAAAGTGTCCGCGATATCAAATCTTTATTGTTAATGTTACACAAAAAGTAATGTGTACTAATCAAACTGTCACCCGGATTCAGATATTTTACTTCAATTAAACAAAAGGACAAAGTACCATTCATCTATTTCATTAATCTTTCGAAGAACGAGTCCTTAAAATTTTTGAAATATAATAAAAAAGCAATATGAGTGGTTTTAATTGATCATGTATAGCCAGGCAAATTTACAATGAAATATTTTTTTTCATGAATTTCTTTCGTAGGGGGTAGTATTCTTATTTGTTCACACCAACCATCTAAGAGTAGGAAACTGCTCTTAGCTGTATTTATCTACAATCTATAAATACAAGAAGCATTTTAATTTAATAGTTGTATTTATGTACAATATATAAACACAAAAATTATTGGAAATTTTCCTACTTAAAGTTGCTGATTTTTGTGGAGTGCACAAAAGCGGAATTCTGTACAGAATTAAAATGCTGGGGTTACACCCCGACCCTTACATTAAAAAAAAAAAAAAAATCAAGTCACCTGTCAAAGGTTAATTTTGCAAAATCCCGGCCGTAAGATTGCGTAACCTTGCAAGTATTGCATCAAGTTCTTGCTAAATATTGTGTTATTACAAAAATTAAAATCATCAAATAATGGATAATAAACAAAGTAAAATCACAATGTCATGTTTAATTTATAATAGTACATCATGAAAAATATAAAGCACTTTACGGAATTATATAATGTTGAACTGCTGAAATATTGTTTCATTATTTGAAAAACAACAAATCTTTATCTTACCATGGCACTAGCAGGATTTCTAAACTTTTAAAAAATGCTAGTGGGAGATAGTAGTTGTTTTATAAAAACTATAACAAATGTAACATTCGCACCGTTTTTCGCAACAATAAGCAAAACACGTGTATCCTAAATCCTCAACTGTTCATTGTTTTTTTTTTTTTTTTTTCCCCCGAGTTGGTAGATTATACGTTGAATGGTTGAATTAGTTTAGTGGATTTGGGCTGACCGATTTTAAAGCTCTTTTGCGTCATAACTATGAAAAAAAGCAATGCACTTGAATATAATGGAGTTTTGGAGTTTCAATCCAAACAAAATAGTTATTGATTGCATCGAACCAATCTGTCCATGCACTTGGGACTTAAGACCTAAAGAAAAAAAATTGAATTGAGACTCAGTTAATGAACTGTTTCTCGGCTTTAGCGAACTTCAAGTTATGGACGTAAATCGCTGAATTGATAACATTGGACAGAAGGAGATGTAGTATTAAAGATCAAATGGCATAAAATCGGAACTGGATTCTGGAACTGATATTGTCATCTGTGAAAATTTAGAAGGAAAAACGATAATCTGCGAAATGAAATTGTTGTTTCTGTGTTGTTAAGCAACAAGGACCAGATTTTGGAAAAGACTTCCATAGAAATCGAGGAATACTTCGAAGGAAAAATGGGGTAAGTCTCTTCAACTTGTTTGTAATTCAAAATATTTCATTCAGAAATGCAAAATATGTTCTTGTTGCAAATTATTCATAAATGCCATCTATGACATTTTCAGTTTTCAGGAAAATAAGTGAGCGGTTAACTATGAATAGTAATTTATTACATCAATATAATTAGCACTAAGCAATTGTTGTATCCTCAATAGTTATATGCAGTTGAATTTTAACGGGACTGCAAAATATTGAAAATTAATATTGTTCCTTGCTTGAAGCACTGCAAAACTGATATACAAATTCGTGATTGAATGTTTAAAATCATGTTTCCAAAATATTGAACTCAAACTAATTAAAGTTTGACAATCTCAGATAAGATTTACAGTACTTAACTCATTTGATAGTTTAGTGGCTTTAAAACCACTACGCGGCTTAAATTTCTAAAATAAAGCGAATTATGTTTGTTTGGTAGCGCCAGAGTTATAAATTTTATTTAAAAAAAAACGGATTACGAATTACTGAAGTTAATTACTTTACTCTTGCAGAAAGTTTAAAATAGTTTATTCTTTGCTCCGATCCTCCGTTGGGTGTTTAAATTACAGTCTCATCTTAACAAAGTATTCATTAAAAATTATGAATTCCAGAAGTATTTCTTGTACTTGTAACTAAATTGTATAAGTACAATCAGCTTTTTTTTTTTTTGGCGTGAACAAATTTTGCGAAGTCCAGATTCATGCGTTAAGCAACTTTAAGATAAGATGGTTTTGATTTTGCACAATTCTACGTACAAAATGCTTCTAATACATGAAAATGACCCCCTCCCCTCCTCCTCTTTCACTCACTCCTTTACAATATTAATATGTTTAGTCGTGTAAAAATTCTAACCAAAATTTATCACTTACTTAAAATAATATTTGCTAATTTATTCATTACTATTTTTTGACTATCTACTCCTTTTTCATAAGGGTTTTTAAAAGTACTTAATATTCAGCAAGAAATCTTGGTTTGATTGCTGCTTGAAATTCTCCGCAGACGTTGTGATAACATTCAATCCCTTTCCTGAACGTACCCGAAGGATAAAAATATATTCTCTTTATGCTTATCTTCGAAAAGCTTCATTATTAATATTATAATTCGAGTAAAAATTCTGATTAAAATTAATTACTTACTTTTGAAAAAATTCTTAAATTTTGTTCAACACTTTTTTTTTCTACTCATTTTTCATCATGGCATTTAACAGTACTTCACAGTCCGAAAGAAGCTGTGATTAACGTCGATGATATCGAAATTCTTCACAGCATTGTGATAAAATTTATTATTTTTTTTCCTAGAGCGTACCCAAAGAAAATAAAAACCTATTCTCTTTATCATAAGTTCAAAAAACTTACATGATTAATATTCTATTTCGAGTAAAAATTCTAGTTAAAATTTATCATTTACGTAAGGTACTATTTATTAATTTATTCAACAATGCTATTTTTGGGAGGGGGGAGTTGCTCATTTTTCATTGCAGTTTCTAAACGTACTTAACAGTTAGAAAAAATTGTGATTACATCAGCGATACTGAAATTTGTCCCAGCGTTGTAATAACAGTCAATGTCTTTCCTGAACTTACCCAAGAAATAAAAACCTATTTTCTTCATATCTATCACAACATCGAAAAACTTACATTATTAATATTCAAACTAGAGAAAAAATTCTGGCTTCAATTTATCCTTTACTTAAGGTAATATTTGCTAATTTATTCGACACTGTTTTTTGATTTTATATTCATTTTTCATTATGGCGTTTAAAAGTACTTAATAGTCAGAAAGTGGAAAAGCATCGTTTTGATAATATTCAATGCCTTTTGCTGAATATCCCCAAAGAATAAAAAAGCCTGTTCTCTCCATATTTATCACAAGTTCGAAAAACTCGGTCACAACTATTCCGTTCACACCTCCACAAAACTGCGTTAGAGAGATTTTTTTTTTCTTTTCTCCAGCAAAACTCTTTCTTTTTACATTTTCTTTTTCTCCCTCCATGCTTCTCCTGTCGTTTATTTACATTCCGTTCTCGTCGCATTTCGTTTTCCATTTTAATCTGTCACGAGTTGCGGGGGTGATCAGATGGCATTCGAACTGCCAGCCGGAACACATTCTATCCGCGCTCAACCTTCGAAGAATGCGGCTGCGAACACGGCAGCCAGCAAGTGCGCAAGCCTTAAATAAAGCTTGTAGGCTCATATCTTGCTATGCAGCGCGTGACAGTCATGAAGATCTCGTGAATAAATAACACTCACTTTATCGTCGTGCCTTCTTTTTTTTTTTTTTTGTCCTGTCTACTCTCTTGTTTTCTGCATCAGATTTTAATTACCTGACACAAAATAGAGCTTTAAAATTTTGTACGCAGAATTCAAAAAACGATCAAGAGGTTAGGGCAGCAAGTACGTTTGAAAAATGATGTTAAAGCCCGAACTACACTGTAAAGAAAATACTGTGGTACTAAAAGAAAATCTTAACAGACTGGGATTATATACTCTTTTTTAGTTACGGATCGGTAAAAATGCAGATCTTCGGATCCGGATTATTTGTGTCTAGTTTTACGGCTGCGGATTATTAGTATCTAGAGCGGATATGGATTATTAGTGTCTAGATCCGCGGATACGGATTATTCGTGTCTAGATCCGCGATCATGGATCCTGATTATTAGTTTCTAGCAGAGGTGGCGCTAGGAAATGCCCGACAGGGGGGCAAGCTTCCCCGACAGGGGGGCATAAATAAAATTTTAAAATTTACATTCACTAACTCCCCCCCCCTCCCACCCTCTTCTATCTTTCCATTTTTTATGATGCGTAAATACAAAAGTAATCATTCTTACCTCTAACAAAACAAATACGAATTTTGTATTTACAGCTTATCATCAAACTAAAAAACGATGATTGAAACTAAATAAAATGATAGAAACATACTAATACAAGTTTTATTATCCGAAATAAATAGATATACGGAGAACGAAATTATTAATTAATGAAAATTTTGTAATTTTTTCCGGGTTTCACCAGCTTAGTTACGTCCGTTTTTTTAATTCTTTTTACTATAAATAAAAATATCGTGGGACCCCCCTCTCCCCCGTTTTCGTTTCTTGAAAAGAAATGAAAAGAAAAGTATGTTTCGTAAATTAAAAAACACTCCATTTTTTATTAGAAATTATTAATTTCCCCATAAATATTTTTATTTGTTAGAAATCCTAATTCTGAAGTCCGAGTAAAAATGTTGGATTGAATTGACAATTTTGGAGTGATACCTTATAGTAAACTGCAAGTTATCACTTCAAAATACCGAACTTCTTCAACTTTTAATCGGCTACGCCTCTTGTGCTAACTTTTCTCATTTTATTTAATTTTAAATGACATGCCACCCGAGTTTCAAAATAAAACGCTGTTTTACTTTCGGTTTTTTAGAAAATATTATTTAATTATTGAATATAAGACTAATAATAATGAAGAAACATTTTAAATACATTTCTATTTAGTTTCATCTTTACATCACTTACATTAAAAAACGAAAACCACTAGAACTTTATTTTGCGAGCTTTTTTTGGCTGCAAAAGCTTTTACTATATCATCAAATGATAACTTAGAGAATAATGATAATAATAATAAAAACAAAAATAAATACAAGCTGAGTAACCTTAAATATTTTCAAAACAAAAACAGTTTTTTGAATTCATAATTGAAAAATCGGGAATCGTGTAAAATGAGAGTTCTATCTTTATTCAGTTTATCTCTAGTTTTTCAGTAGTTTTTATTTTGAAATTAAGAAAAAAAAAGAAGAAAAGGAATGCTTCCAATTGTTTAAAAAAAAAATCGTTAACTAAATACCAAATGAGTAATTGTTTTCCTTTTCACATTGAATATTATATTTAATACGTTTGAAAACTATTTGAAATGAAAGAAATTTTAAAAGCCTTAAATACTTTGCAAATTAAAAATATTTTCATGAATTTCACTTTAGAAAAAATCTCAAGTAAAAAAAAATGTAAATTTTACATTTAAACTATCCAATATTCAGCATTAAAAGAAGTGTACAGTGAAATTTTAAGAAACTTAGAAATCCTAAACTTTACTGTGTAAGAAATGGAACGAGAGTATTAAAAAAAAGTTATTATTGAATAAATGTTTATTAATTATCATTTGTTTATTAAATACTTTACGAAACATCACATATTATGGCTGAAAAATATTCTGTACAATTTATTTATTTAAAACAAGAATTTAAATTTGAAAATTGGTACTTTTTATTAACGCGAAAATTTCCGGAAACCCGATTAAGTGATTTACTTTAAAACCGGTCATTTTTATTATTCAAATTGTTTAGAAATATATATTTAAAATATTTTTTTAATAAAAAATACGAGCATCCACAGGCCCGGACTGGCTCTTCTTGGGGTTGTCGGCTAGGTACTGGAAAGGGGCCCCTTTCCAGTACTTCTTTCCGGGGGCCCTAGAGCCCCCCCCCCCCCAGGATTTTTTTATTGGATCATGTGCTAAAAAACTACATATTTCTCTCTGTGTGTGTGGGGGGGGGGCAGAAAGCAGATAATATTTTGAGAAGAGCGGTATTATTATTTGTTTTTAGAGCCTATTCCTTTGAAGAGTTTATCAACGCCTGACGCAACAAGGAAGGGAGTTATAAGTTTGACGTGTATGTGTATCTGTTTGGTGCACAGTACAGCCAAGACCGTATCCAGGAAAAAATTTCGGCGATTGCCCGGTTTTCCTATTGCCCAAACATACATGCATTTTTTGTGTATTGCGAGTCTTTTTTCCTTTTGACCTCCCCCCCCCCCCCCAACGCCACGTTTTTTCTTGTGCTTTTTTTTTCTCTCTTGCGCAGTTTTTTTTTTTTAATTTTTTCTTGCTTTTAGACTCACTTTTATTTGGGTAGAGGAATCATGAAAGAAATGCAATGAACTCTTTTAAGTGGGGTAGAATATTCATAGGTCTAGGGTGTCCGGAGGTTTCTCCCCCGGGGAAATTTTTGAAAAAAAGTTTTAAAATTCTGCATTTTGAGGCCTTTTATGGGGGGCAATTGAGATTTCAAAAATATGTTGGGAAAAATAGGCAAACAAAAAACTTAGAAATATTCTGCATTCTTTTGCAAATTAAGATCATTAAAAATATATATTTTTTGTAGTTTAACAAACGATTGACATAAATCGTCAGAGAGGAAGAACAATGGCGGAGAAAAGATTGACACTTAGAACCAGGGTTTCTAGGGGGGAAATAGAACAGATTTAAGAACTGTAAATACGAGACAGCCAAAGGGGGATTAAGAAATCAAGTCTAAAAGTTGAATTTTTACAACCTTGACTTTAAGATCAAACCTTTGTCATAAATATACATGAAGAAAAATAAAACACAATGATCATATAAAAAAAACTACATTTTTTACCACTGCATAGCAATTTTTCTTCATGGACATTAACGGGAAAAGGTTTAACATTAATTCGGTAAGTTCGTATTTCCCTGTCATTAACCCCATTTTTCCTCACGTAGGCCTGCCATTTTTAATTTCGCCAGAGGGGCAAAGAGTATGTATTCTATGTAAATTTTCTAAAAAACAGCAAAAGCCACGAACCATTTATATGAAAATACATAAATTTCCTAAAACCAGAGGGGGGAGGATGCGGAATGGAACCCCCATCCTGATTCCCCAAATGACGAGCCTGTCTTAACGTGAAAGATATAATAGTCGTTTCTATTGATGACTAAGGGCGCTTTTCCACTTACCGACACGACAGCGATAAATTGTACACGATTGTCGTCATCCGACATTGGAGCACGCAAAATGCATTAAAATATGCTATGCGCTTTTCCATCTCCCGATTCCAGGACGATTGTGTCGTCTCCGACCGAACGCTGTCGTTTGTCGTCCCATTCGTGTCGGATGGCAGCCGTCTCGCCTTTAAAATCGGGACGACATTCATTCATTTGTTTACTTTCTTCGAAGAAGCAACACATAGAAATGGCATTCAAATTTAACATCGCTGCATTAATAAAATTTAAGCTTAAATTTGCAGACGATAAATAAAGAATGTATAGCAATAAAATAATTTTATTCATTTTACTTAATATTTTGTTTCATTTCTGTTGCTCAGACGATCTTTATTGCTGCAGAAAAGCTTAAATTTTCATTCTAATGTATGCGTTTAGTTCTTAGTAAACAAGGTGGGAATGAAATAAATTTGTGAGTATCATGCATCCAATATCTTCTATTATTCTGTTTCCTCTTTTTGCGGAGGTAAAGTAAATCTAACAGTCGTAGTCTGTTAAATTGAGGAGCTATAATAATATACATGCGAGCACACCGGTGCTTCGAAATAAAATACGGTGGAAAATGACCGTTTCGGAGAAACGATATCGGTTGAGTGGAAATACAGTGTTGTACACGACGCGACACGGTACTTATCGTTGCAGTATTTCCGTCCGACTTTCGTCGTTGTCGTGTCGTCAAGTGGAAAAGCACCCTTAGGTTCAGTATATACTTTTTCAAAAAGCTAGACGTACCAGTGGGGAAATTTGAATATGTGAAAAATAATTTGAATGAGTCATTAACAAAAATTGATAACAATCAATGAATCAATCATAATATAGTACTAGAATAACATCATATCTAGTGACTAATTATAGCTGAACACTTATATTTCTTTTATCATAAAAAATGTGAGAAGGGCCAGGGACGTGCCGTCTGGGTAGGCAAGGTAGGCAGTGCCTACCCACGAAGAAAACAGACCAATCTCATCACTTCATTCAATGACATTTAATGCGTTAATTAGAAAAAAAATATTTCGGTTTTACACAGCAATAATAGAAAAAAAGAAAAAAAAATGATTTTTTTTTTCATTTTGGTACACTTGAAAAGCAGCGACGGACGCTGCTTTTCGACCTCCGTATCTATGCAATGCTTAGCATGCGAAACACCCCCGTGCCGCACTTTTCTCCCTCTTCGCGTTAGCCAAAGCGACCTTGAAGGCAGAATAAAATCAGCCTATCTGGCGTAGCCGACGAAGATCAGCTTGAAAGTTACACTCTTTCTCTGCTGGTCTCTTCGATTCTCCGCTGCAATTTGGACGTTATGTGCAGGGCGGTGAGCGTTAGCAAAATTCTGAATGGTTTTGGCATATTGATTCGTTTTTTATATGGTTGTTTGTTTTCTATGAATAGTTCCCGTAATTTTCAAATGTTTCGTTTTTTCATTTGTCATATTATTTCCCATGTTTAAATTGAAACTTCAGGATAGTTGTTCTCTTTAAACTTTTTGAAAAAAAAAAAGACATACGAAGTAAACCTACAAAATATTGAAAAATTCACATCATTATTATATGGAAGTCGATTTTAAAAATTAGCTTTTAGAGTTGATAAGGATGCATTCAGTAGTCAAAAGTACTGAAACTTTATGACATTATAAGATGTATTGCAGATTTGTAAATGTTTAAGGGAACAAGTTTTTTTTTTTTTGATAAATGTATAAAAAATACTTAATTTTATTTTTGAGAAGTGAACTGAGCCAACTGTTTCCAGAAACTGATGTTGTTGCAGTTAATTTTGACTATACCAGCCACAATTTTTTGTCACAGTGAATATTTTCGGCCGTAAAAAGAACTAAGAGCTACAAAAGGAACAGAATGATAAATTAACAACCTTTCTTTCGTGTAATGATATCCATAGAAAAAGAAAGTGAACAAAATGAAACAAGACCCCACTTTCAATTTTTATGAAAGTCACAGATATTTTCCCCACGATGAAAGAAAGAAGAATGGATTTTCTATAGAATCAGATGAAAATATTTTTACATATGATTATACTAGGGACTACGTAATTTTCATTCATATTCATACTGTTTTATTAAGGTTAACAGCATATGCTTTTTTTCAACATATGTATTATTATTACACAAATTATCTCATCTGCCTACCCTGGGCGTTCGTTCACGGCACGTGCCTGAGAAGGGCGTATATTATAAGGTACAATAAAATCATTTGCAAGGAGCTACCTAATTTTACAATGAATGACATCATTGTTGAATTGACAGTCACAATGATTCCTGCTCTAACTGAATAGAGCACTAACATTACACTTCAGAACAGAAAAACATAATGATTAAATCAATTTTTTATCACTCTATTTCATACTTTTTGTTTTGCTTTATTTTTTCTGAAATAATGTTTCGTTTTGCAAAATGTTGCCCCTTGACTTGCTTAGAATACGGGACCTTAGCCGTCCCATATCAAGGTTCTCCGGGACGCGGGACAATTTTTCGAAAAATGGGACTGTCCCTTGAAATCCGGGACGTCTGGCAAGCCTGCTTAGAACATCACCACTTCCTTACATCAGTTTTCAGAATAGTAACATAGTAGTTTTTGATCAGTTCCCCAACTCACCGACAGACACAGCACTTCATAATATAAAATGACCAATAGTATAAAACGCATAAAATCCTTTAAAAGAAATAGTGTAGAGATTTAAAAAATGTTTAATGATGAGATTGTCATGAGAGAGTACTATATTCTGGCCATTAAGTCAATTCGTAGTTTATTTATTTGATAAGAAATATAATTGAAGCACTTTTTAAAGAATTTCAAAAAATGATTTTCAAAGAATCTAGAACAGTTAAAACTATTTAAAGCATTTCATTTGCACTTTGCAGTCTCTAACATTTTAATAGTTGATTCGACAGCCTTAACGAAATTGTTAAAACTTTGAAAGACACACCTGTTTTAAGTTAAAAATAGACGATATTTCTTTTTACGACAATTTCTTTTTCAATCGCAAGTACTACAGGAAACGAAAAAGAAGAAATGAAACATATGAGTCACAAAAAATTATTTTAGGAAATATGCTACAAAATATGCTGGAACGTGATTTTTGCATTTCGCAGGAGGATTTATTATTATTTTTTAAATCAAGGAGCTGAATTTTGTGTAGCTTGATACCCCCCCCCCCTCACCTCCCTGCGTAGTTTTAAGGGAACCTAAGGTTCCCTTACGTACGCAGGAGTTACCTCATCATAATTCGCCAAATAAAATAGCCTAAATTTAAATTTTCATGAAGTATCGAATTCTTAAAACCTGTTTGCTTGTAAAATTAAATAATATCCGTTAATATTTTATGAGTAAAATAATGTTTTTCAAGAGAAGAAAATGCTTCGTAATAAAAAAACAATCATTGCCAGGTCATTGAAAAAATGCTTTTAATTAATTTGTTTAAATTAAAAAATAAATATTTTTTAAAAATGTTGCTTACATTTAGTATTTATAGAATTTATTTCTGCAAACCAAAATAAATCCATCAGCTACCTTACATTTATAATTTTATGGAAATGTTTGTATTGCAATAAAATAAAGGCGAAAAAATAATTTTGTTAATACGAGAAAGAGTTTTGATGTCCAATTTTTTCTGTTCGTTGATTAAGAGGTTTCCTTCTTGAAAACGGTAAGAATAAGTGTAAAAAGTTGGATACATATTTCACCAAGTTATCTTGTTATTTAAGTATTTGACTCAACTATGTACTGTTTTCTGCTTTATTTTTATTCTTTTTTAAAAATAGGATTTTACTGACAGAGTAAATATATAGTACATGTACAGTCGAGTCTCCATATAACGAACACTCTATTTAGCGAAGTTCTCTATATAACGAAGCATTTTCTGTGACACAGAAAGTTTCATTAAAAAAGCATGTAAATTTGTCTCCCTTTAACGAATATCAAATGGTCCAATTTCTCTATTGCGAAGTTTTAATGTGAGAAAGTGTCAATGTTCGGGAAAATAGAAGTCTTTCTTCTACTGCTTTTGTGAAGGCTTACTTTGTGAAGAATCACTTCATACATGAGAAGAATTTTATGAGCAAAGTGTTTTCAAAGTGCAGCAAAAAATCACGGACTATTTTCAAAGTAAAACTAGTGTCGTCGACCAAGTTCAGGTTTGATTCTTTTAATTTATTAATGTAAAAATTTGCAAAAATTCACCAATTAGACTACAGATGCGAGTAGAATTCCTGATACAATTTAATAGGTTGATAAATTAATTTAACTAGTTTTATTTCTTAATTCATTCACTGCGTTACATTTATAACTTCAAAATATGCACAGTATTTATTTCTTGCTAAAATGTATTTATTCTAAAAATAGTAAAGTGAGAATTAACCTACTGTACTACTTACACATGTATAGCCCCTATTGAAAAATTAAGCATAGAAATTTACTATTTCCTTTATAGCGAAGTTTCTATCTAACGAACCTTTTCAATGTCCCTCGCGACTTCGTTATATGGAGATTCGACTGTATTTTAATTCATTGAGCTTTGCAATCATTAACAGCATTTTTTAAGTTAAATTTAGTTACTAATGTAAAAAAAAAAGTAACGATAGAAAGCAGAGGAGTAACGAGGGGAAGGCACAAAAATACCCTTCAGAGGCTTTAGTTTTAACATTTCTATTGTTAATATTGATCGAGCATAATACACATATAAGCACTGTTTTGATTCTTATAATTTTTAAATGAAACTTCAACCACAGTTTAAAAACTAATTTAAACAAGACCAAATAATATAATTTATGAACATTTTAAAAAAAATGAACAAAAATAATGACCTACACAATGGCAGAAAAGTATACTCCGAAAATATTAACATGATTTAAATGTGTAACATAATGCAAATTTTTTTCCTCTTTACTTAATCTATGCTTCTTAACCGATCTACATTTTTCCAAAAAGAAAAAAATACACGTTTTAAATTTTCTTCTGCTAGAGAAAAGGGTGAAAGGATCCATGATTGAAAATTATGCTTTAGAAATCTATAAAAACATAACATTTAGAACAATGTATTCAATGATACAAAAGAATCTTCATGGGCTCAAAAGGAATCCAATGTGTATTTTTAAAATATAAATTCGTACTTACATTGTTGTTCATCCTAGAAATCGCTCACATCAAGCAATCACAAATAAGCTAACTAACGGATTACATTGTTGTAGTTCATTCTTCTTTCATGTATTTTATCATTATTTTTTTTAATCAGGTCATATTACGGCACCGTTTCTACTGAAGGCCTGATGTGACTGAGAAACCACAAGCGCTGGACAGAAATGTCCGGACGGAACCCCTTGATCACGAACATCAAAAGGTGCCCCGTGCCTCTTTTAGACCGCACAGGAATTCCCTATAGAGCAGCTCGCAGCTTTTAGAGTTCGCGGCAAAGCCTTTTCCTTCTAACCATTAGTATATCCCGAAACATAGCTGTGAACAGGAAATAGATGCTAATTGTTCCTTTCTGTGAATGAAACACGTTTTACGATCGACATCCCCTTTTTGCCGACCCCTTAACTGGTTTCTCATAAAAAGCTACTAGACATTTTCTACGAATTCGAATGTCCTTGTGCACTTGTTGTTTGTGTTGGAGGAGAAAAATACCTCGGGGCAAGAAACAAGTTAGAAAGAATTCTATCGTCTGTGAACGTTTACCGATTTTTCTCAGGACTAGAGAATAATGGTCTTGGGAAAGGGAGCTGGAAGTGCATATAAGTGTTCAAATATATTTTGCAGCCGAGATTTTGAATTGAGAATTTTTTGTAGTTCTTCAAATTTTTACTTGTTTAACAGTTACAAAATAAAGATTTTTTTTATGTTATTAGAAAGTTGAAAAAGAAATAAAATATTTTCCTCTTTTGCGTTACAAAATAGAAACTTTGCTTATTTTTTATTCAAAATAAAAATTTTGAATAAAAGAAAATAATTTTTTTTACAAATGTCTGCACAGATGTCAATAATTAGAGAGGGGAGGGCTGAGTATTGTAGGGGGCCTCCGTTAAAATATCAGGCCCGGGGCTCATGAATTCACTGATAGATGCGGGGCTCCTGAATCCGGCTAGAAGGTCCAAAGCTAAAAGATCCACAAACAGAAGATCCACGTCCAAAATGTCCGCGGGAAAAATTTGATGGGGAAAGGAGGGAGAGGGTGAGTGTTGAAGAGGGCCCCGTTACAATATCTGACCCAGAACCCACGAATTCACTGATTGATGTGCGGGGGGGGGGGGGGCCTGATACCACTTAATCCCCCCCCCCTCACAAAAAATAAACAGATAAATCATATTTTTATATAATATAGAGTTCACTGAAACACAAATTTTACGTGTATTTCAGGGAGATGGAAAAACCATTTCTAGGGGAGGGGGCCCCTACAAGGAAATTAACTAAGAGCAAAACCACAAATTTAAGAAAAAGAAAAAAAAACACACACACACACACAATTTTCCTCTTTTCTTTGATTGCTGTCCCTAATAGGTCGGATCCTCCTTTTAAAAAAAAAAGCCACAATTTTTTTTTAAAACTCGTTTTGGGGGCCCTTCTAGGCTCGGGGGCCCTCGGTGATCGCCGACTTCCCGACCTGGCCAGTCCGGGCCTGAGCATCCATGTAGACTTTGATGCATGAAGCAGTTGCTGAATAATCTTATCTGATTAAAGAATAAACCCCTTCCTAGTTTCTGAAAACGGGACATAGTTGATAAAACTTAGAAGGGGAAAAATTTGCATTTAACATTTCCCCCAAGAGTTTTGTTTTTTAATATTTTTTTATCGGCTGTAATAGTGCCCTCCTCCATTTTGGCGCCCCCCCCCCTGACTGCTTGTATTGCTTGCCACTAGGACTGTCCCGAGGGTGCCAAAATTAGATTGATAGTAGATTTAAAATTTCTCATATGAGTTCAATTTCTAAAAAACCATAGAGCATTTTCTAAAACAAGAGACAGAGAGAACTTTGAACTGAATCTCCATTATTATAGTGCGAGATTTTTCTCAAAGAATGAGAGAAATGAATCGACAATGTCCAAA
>JAXGGA010016189.1:0-27228 GCA_038373865.1 Uloborus plumipes | reverse complement strand
AATGAAATAAATATCGAAAAATTAAAAATTTGAAAGTAGGGTATTGAGATGGGGAATTTGTGTGTCTGTCGGTCTGTCGTCGGTCGGTCGTCTGTCTGTCCCCCCCTAATAACTTTTGAATGAACATTCCGATTTGGACAAACTTTTTTTTGTTGGAAAGATCTCGGCGAGTACAGCTCATTCCCATATTTGATTTTTTGATTTGAACAATTTTTGGTTCAACTTTGAGCCGTTCAAATAACCGGTCCCGCGATACTAACTTTTTAATGAACAGTCCGATTTGAACAAACTTTTTTTGTTGGAAAGAACTTTTCAAGGATACTTCATTCCCGTATTTACATTTCCGATTTGAACAATTTTTCGTTCAACATTGAACCGCTCAAGCAAGCTGTCACCCCTAATAACTTTTGAGTAAACAGTCCGAAAAAAAAAATGACTGACTGTGCAGACGATTTTTTGTTTATTTATTCATTTGTTTTATTGAATTTATTATTATTATTATTATTTTTGGCAGACTATTTTTTTTGTAACAAAAATGTTTCATTCACGAGGGCATTTTATTCTTTATTTATATTTAACAACTGGCAACGGATTAAAAGTGAAATTCGAGACATTTTATCAACGGACGAGTTTTTTTTTTTTTCTTTATTTTTTTTCTTTCTTTGATAAAATGTGTTTTGATGTACTTTGTACTTTTAATTTTTTTTTTGAAAACAATTGAGGAATTTTTCTACGGAAGAACTGTAACAGTTACATTCTTTAAAAGGTGCGACAAAGCTTTATTTATTCATTTATTTACTTTTTATGTGTCTATTTCATCTGATGAGAGGGGTATATTTTGCTTTTAGAAATCAGCTTCAAGTGCTAAAAAGGTATGTTTGACATAATTTTTAGTCTTAGATAATCAAGAGAATAATGATCAGATGCTAGAATGCCGATGTCGATGTACGGGAAAGTAGGCTCGTTTAGTTCTTGACAGAACTTCTTGTTCTTTTCTTCTTTCTTTATTTTTTGGGACTGCGAAAGGCATATCAATCACATTTTTCTTAAATTTCGATAGTGCTGTGCTATTTAAGTCAACTAAGGTCCAAGAAGACCTTAAATCATGTTATAAATTAAACGTATACCCTTCTGCAAAAAGGATAAATAATAAAAATAATGATAAAAAAGTCCAAACATTAAAAAAATAGAATAATGCAAATAAAATAGTGAAAGTGAACAGATGTAGAATAAATATAAACTAACATGAAAATGACATTGTACTCAAGTTAAATGGATACTTTCGTCGTCTGACTGTTCATCTAATGCGATATCTAATTTTGAACCGTTAAGGCAGATACCCTGGCAGTTTAAGCAAGCAATGCTGCAGTTTATCCTTGATTTTCTGCAGCCGCATCTTGCACCACATCCTTTTGTGCATGAACAAAAAATCATTGAGAGAATGGAGTCAGGAGCAGGAAGCCTTGAAGTTGTTATAGGTTTCCATGATGTACCTGCTTTTTTCCATCCCCAGGCATCGGGTGGAAGTAATCTCCCCAACCACTTTTGAATCTGGTGATAAACTCTTAATGAATGAAATTTTGCGGCATCTTCAGTAGGTGGGAAGGAAGCAAGATCAGGTTTTATTTTTCTTGCTGCTCTCTGAAAAGATATAAATCTCTGTTCATTCAGAGAAGTTATATTTACTGGAGCCCCATATAAGGCTAAGAAAAATGATTGGCCTGCCTCCGCTACCTGCTCTGGGGTAGAAAGGGGGTTTGAGAACACTTCCGGAACGTAGCTCAATGATTGATTTTTTTGTAACAGCTTTATGAATTTGGCTTTGCCTTTGTTATATGCAGCTGATGTTGTGTCACAGCCGGAGAAAGCATGGAGGAAGAGAATTTGATCTTTGAACTTGCAAGTGTTTTGTAATTCTTGTGAATAAAAAATTTTGGTGTTCACTTTATCTTTGCCTGGTTTGAAGAAAAGAATATTATTATTACTTGGAGTCAAAGCTATTAATAAAACATTTTGGGCCTTCGTTTGCTGAACTATGGTAGAGGGAAAAATAGTGAAAAGTACACTTGCACATAGTTTTGTCTTCCCTTCATTCCTCGCCTCCTTCCTCCCCAACCTGCCTCCCCGTTTCAAGAAATCAAATCACCTTAATGACCTGTACTACTTCAGGTCGAAAAAAGAAAAGAATAATATCAAATTAATCACTGTGGCGGCTCCAAAAATAGAAAAGAGGGGAAAAATAGTCGTTTTCTCAAAAAATGACAAACTTTGAAGTTCAATATCTCGGCAACTATTATAGCTATAATAAAAACAAAAAAAGCGTTTTAAAGATAATTTTATGTTCTTTAATTTATTAATTGACATTTTTTCTCGCAAGTCAATAGTTTCTGAGATATAAGACGAAAATTGAAAAATCACCCATAAAACACCAGGTGGCGCTGCGAGCTCCCCCCTCACCACCGGGGACTTTTAGTATGTTCATCAGGAGACCTTCCTGTACCTGTGTGCCAATTTTTAAAACTATATTATTATTTTTTCGCCCTTATTTTGGGTCTTCGTTTGCTGAACTATGGTAGAGGGAAAAATAGTGAAAAGTACACTTGCACATAGTTTTGTCTTCCCTTCATTCCTCGCCTCCTTCCTCCCCAACCTGCCTCCCCGTTTCAAGAAATCAAATCACCTTAATGACCTGTACTACTTCAGGTCGAAAAAGAAAAGAATAATATCAAATTAATCACTGAGGCGGCT
Source organism: Uloborus plumipes (assembly GCA_038373865.1). NCBI lineage: Eukaryota > Metazoa > Arthropoda > Arachnida > Araneae > Uloboridae > Uloborus > Uloborus plumipes. Next base: position 24,480 of record JAXGGA010016189.1, on the reverse strand, counting down.
CCAAAAATAGAAAAGAGGGGGAAAATAGTCGTTTTTTCAAAAAATGACAAACTTTGAAGTTTAATATCTCGGCAACTATTATAGCTATAATAAAAACAAAAAAAGCGTTTTAAAGATAATTTTATGCTCTTTAATTTATTAAGCGACATTTTTTCTCGCAAGTCAATAGTTTTTGAGATATAAGACAAAAATTGAAAAATCATCCATAAAGCACCAGGTGGCGCTGCGAGCCACTGGGACTTTTAGTATGTCCATCAGGAGACCTTCCTGTACCTGTGTGGCCAATTTTTAAAACTGCATGTTTTAGTGTTTTTTCAAATCCTTTATTGACTAGACTACTATGTTACTTGTAATTTCGAGGATTTGCGTTGCAGCCTGACTTGTGAAAATTCTGAAAAATATTTAATCATTTTTTTCAAAGCTTTAAATAAGATTAGACTTAAAGAAAATAAAATTTCCTACAAAATGAGACCAAAATAAAGCTTCTAGGATCTGTAGTTTTGATTTTACAAAGTAAAAACTACAATTTTTGGCTAAAAATCGCTGTTTTTCTTAACTTTACCCTCTTTGCGGCACGCGTTAATATTATCCGATTAAGCTAAAACTTTGCAAATCTCATTTTCTAGCCCATTGGCACATTTTAGGGGGGTGCCGCAAAAGAAATTCGAAAATTGATTTTTTGTGACCACCCTAATATATATATATATGGGGGCACCGTACATGCTCTATGTACGGTTCATTAAAGCAGTGCTCCTCAACCTTTTTTACAATGCGGCGCACTTGCGAGGGTTTGGGGTCAAAATGTCGCGGCCGAAATGTCGCGGGCCAAAATGTCGCGGCCAAAATGTCGCCGAGCCAAAATGTCGCGGGCTAAAATGTCGCGGGCAAAAATGTCGCCGGTCCAAAATGTCGCCGAGCCAAAATGTCGCGGGCTAAAATGTCGCGGGCCAAAATGTCGCCGGTCCAAAATGTCGCCGAGCCAAAATGTCGCGGGCTAAAATGTCGCGGGCCAAAATGTCGCCGGTCCAAAATGTCGCGGGCAAAAATGTCGCCGGCCAAAATGTCGCGGGCCAAAATGTCGCCGGTCCAAAATGTCGCCTGCCCAAAATGTCGCGGGCCAAAATGTCGCGTGGTCAAAATGTCGCCGGTCAAAAATGTCGCCGGGCCAAAATGTCGCCGGTCGAAAATGTCGCCGGGCCAAAATGTCGCCGATCAAAAATGTCGCCGGTCTAAAATGTCGCCGGTCCAAAATGTCGCCGGTCCAGAATGTCGCCGGTCAAAAATGTCGCCGGTCCAAAATAACGCCGGTCCAAAATATATCCGTTCCAAAATGACGTAAGTGTATAGTACAGATTGAATGTTTCCAGTAATTCACAAATTCAATGCAGCTTAATTATGTAGCTCAATTTTACTAATAAGCTTGTCACGATATGATAAATACACCTGTTTAGTAACTTTTTTTAAACGTAGCAGTTTAGAAAATTAGCTTAAGTTATTAACAAAAATGTAACTAAATTGATTTCTTCTAAAGCTTAAATTATTTCAGTACCAAAATAATGCCATAGTTTTTTCAGGGCTGTACTTAGGGCCCAGGGACGCTAAATTTCTTCCTTTTTAATACGCTTTTACTAGTTTCACAAGTAGGTTTTTTTGTTTGTTCGTTTGTATGTATGTAACTCTGAGTCAAAAATAAAATTCACGTTCTTTACAAACGTATAAAAGTAATATGTTTAATACCATTATTATTACTAAAGGCTAAACTATATTGCATGTTGATGTATAATAAGTGCATTTGACATTAGTTCTGAGTTGGGCATCGATCGTCCACAAAATGCATATTATAAGTGCATGTAAACTTAGCGGATATTCAACAGTTTTCAAAATCTTCTTTTGAATTTGATTTACTCTAAAAGCGTATTTTTTAGTTTTTTTAAACTATATTTAGGATTATTTCTTTTTTTTTCACACAAAGAAATTAAACAAATAAATTTGCTGTAAAGGCATTTTTTTTTTGCAAAAACGGAATACCGTTTAATCACCGCGTAGCCGGCAATTTTCTTATAGAACATTTTCTTTAAGAGTTGTTTGGGGACGTTTGAAATCAAATTAGTTCATGGAATTATTGCTTTCTTTGTAACAACTGAGTGGTGGAAGGGGAGGTGAAATGTCAAGAGAAAAAATGGTATTATATTCAACTCCACATTTAAATACTGATTGTAACGAAGGTACAGAACCATGTCTGAGCTGATTAACGCCAGAAATGAATAAGCATCTCTCCCTTTAAGACCATTCTACAAACAAAATTTTGTCTGAATACTTGCATTACTTCTTGATATACATCACTCACAAATAATGAAAAATAAAAAGTTCAATTGCTCTGCTTCCTCGATGATGTGGCGTATCTTCTGAAGGCTTCCTATGGGCCAATTTTTATTTTATTTCGTCTGAACCTTCTTCAGACATTAATCACGCTATGCTGAAAACGTTCCATTACATTCTTGCATGTAAAAACTTGGAAGAACTAGCGGCAAAAACCAATCAGCACTGAATCACATATTGGTTGGTACATGTATGTACCAAATTTCATTCTAATTCACGCACTAAGTTTTGTGGTAGAGTCGCCCCCAAAAAATGGGTCACGCAGATACACACTTACACATTTTCCCTTAAAAAAATAAACGATAAAATTGAATTCCTCACACGTCAGAAAGTGTAAATTCTTCCAAATTGACAATTTTTCACTGATCCAATACTTTCTTTTACACATTTTATGAAGAAGAAAATAAAAAGACCTCTATTATTTAAATAATATAGACTTGCTTTCGATCATGTAAGAAATTTTAACAGAAACCAAGTTTCAAACATTGTATATCTGTCTTATTCATTTCACTGTTCTTCAACTTCTTTTTTAACACACAAATTTTCCTTTCGATATCAATTAAACTTGGCTTGGGCTGCTAATCTATTCGTTTTTAAGTTGGTAGATAGCGAGTTACGGTGAAATAAGCTATTGTAAATAAATAACGTACGCTTGTTTGAAAACTATTTGTTTCTTGGAAAGCGCTCGAAACAGTTACAAGCCGAAAGGGTAAATTTTTTTAGTATTTTCAAAAATTTTAGTCCATACTATCGTTAACGCACACGTTCATCAACAGCAATTAGCAATTTTTTGCTAATTCGGTGTAAAAAAGCCTTTTCATATATTTTAATTTTTGATACTAACTGTATCAATATCGGACCTTCTACATTTTTGTCTGACGACATTTGAACTGGCGACATTTTGGCCCGCGACATTTTTGACCGGCGACATTTTGGACCGGCGACATTTTGGACCGGCGACATTTTAGACCGGCGACATTTTTGACCGGCGACATTTTAGGCCCGGCGACATTTTGACGCGACATTTGCCGGCGACATTTTGGACCGGCGACATTTTGGCCCGCGACATTTTAGCCCGCGACATTTTGGCTCGGCGACATTTTGGACCGGCGACATTTTGGCCCGCGACATTTTAGCCCGCGACATTTTAGCTCGCCGACATTTTGGACCGTCGACATTTTGGCCCGCGACATTTTGGCTCGGCGACATTTTGGACCGGCGACATTTTGGACCGGCGACATTTTTACCCGCGACATTTTAGCCCGCGACATTTTGGCTCGGCGACATTTTGGCCGCGACATTTTGGCCCGCGACATTTCGGCCGCGACATTTTGGGCGTATACCCTTGCGAGTTTGCTCGATCCTCGCGGCACACTGAATTAAATTTCATAATGTCCATATGGACAATGTTTTCATCACTCACTAGTAAAAACTCTTTTTCTATATAGATAGAACAAACAATATAACTAACGAAGAGCATTTAACATTATTTAATATTTGGTTGCTTTGTACACTGTTTTAAAGACAGAATCTGAATTAAAGTTTATTATGAATTTCAGTATTTATTTCGGTGATTACCTTGAGGGGCAGGGGCGTTTTTTTTTTTTTTAATGTTTATCAAAGAAAAAGCTCCATTAAATTTTCAAAATTTAGGCTTTAGATATGATATTTTGTTGTTCTTGAGACGTGTCATTGTTAAAAATACCACGTCACAAAAAATTGCTAGAAATGATAGCAGCGCATGGATAGCGTGATCATATATTCTTGGATACTATTTTTAACAAACAGCCAATATTCATGCAAAGGCAGTTCGCTGAATTTCAAGGAACGATCGCTCCTTGAGTATATGAAATGTTCCGACTCCTTCAATAAAAGCTCCTTGACTAATGATTCAATCGCTATCCCAGTCATACTGTTCTATGCCTGTCGGCTTGAAGTGAACCTGTCTTGAAGTATAACCAAAATGTTCCGACTGCACATTCAATGGCTCTTTTTCAGGATTTGTGTGAATTTTTAATTTGAGCCTGTTTAGCTTGCACATACATAGAAGCAACTTCCCACCCTGCACTTCCATGCTTCGAATAATTTTTTTAGTACTCTCAAAAATAAGTAATGTACACTAGTTTTCTTAGCAATAATTATCTTTCAACATAACTGCAATGTTGCACTTTATTGTGATGTTGTGAAATGTCAGAAACTTAAGAATCTCCCCACTTGACTTGAAAATTCTTGTCAGGATCTAGTGCTTTTAAAAAGTGAACAACTCTAATAAAAGATGTAGGGAATTGGGACCTGCACTTATCTCTTCAGAAAATACAATGAAAGGTGAGTATATATAAGCGGCTTTGATATTAAAATGGACAGTTTTTGCGGCTTCAACCGAAACCGACTGCTGCTCATCTGACAGATCATTTACATTGAGAACTTCCCCATGGAGAAAACCAATTTGGATATTGAATTTTCACATTCGAAATGAATCCTTCGTCATTTCTTGCCATTATAAACACAAAAACTTATGCAAGGGTCATTGCGCATTTAAACGGTCAAAAAGTAGGAAAAGTAGGACATTTTCACAAAAAAAGTAGGACACTTTTACAAAAAGTAGGAAAAAGTAGGACAAGTATTTTAATGAAAAAATATGAACATTTCAAAATAAAAAAAAAAAAAATATTAAAAAAACATCATCAAAATAGAATTGATCTTTACATACTTTTAGCTTGCCAACACATGTCAAACATGCAAAATAATTAGAAACAATATCGGACTGTCGATTCTAGAAGCTGCAAGTAAGATTTCCAGCTGTTGGTACATAAAGTATTCTATTTTTTTTTTTTTTTAAGCTATAGTCTTAGTTGTGCAAAATAATTACAGTAGTTCTTTCCACTGACAAGTTTATTAATTTTAAATTCGGAATTTGCTTTTTGAAGTACTAATATACAGATTGAACGAAATAATTTTAAAATGCTAATGAAGTATAAAAATTATAAGACATAACTTTCATGCAGAAAAGTAAATATAACATGACAACATCTTATACATAACATTAAAATTTTCAGAGTACTGCATACATGTGTTTCAGACTTTTTTAATGCAAAAAAGGGAGCTTTTATCGAGGTCTTTTCATCTATAAGCTCATTGCATTGAAAAACGCAACCTTTATGAAGCAAAAACATGTGTATCCACAAATCTGCAAGGTGTTGTGCAGTGAAACGTTATTTTGAATTTCAATAAAAAGTATGTTTAAGAAAAAGCAATATTTTATCATCAAATGATCAGTTTGCTTTCAGTTTCTTTGATTGACTTGCACACCAATAGTCCAACATAGTAGTCTTTCTCTTTTGAATTTCCTTCTGCTCATCCCTTATATTCTCCAAATTTGAGTCACTTTCTTCCAATTTCTTGTATGCAGCTTCTAGCATAGTTTGTACAATTTCTTAATCCCTTCTGATCCTTCAGTTTCATTGCACTTTTAATTTTTTCATTAGCATCAGAAACCAAAGATTTATAAGCTTTAACTTCTCCCTTCGTCTCTGCTTCTTGCTTATCTAACAATTTTTCCATCTTTTTTGCTTCTTTCGCTTCTAGCGATTTCTTCTCAAACAATATCTTTTTTTGCATTTTCCTTTTCCTTTTCTTGTTTCATCTTTTCCTTGGCATTCTCTTTTTTCTTCTGTTCAGCCTGAATTCTCTTTTCTTTCTCTAGTCGTAACAAATATGACTTATGAGCTCCCTATACCATTCTTATGAAGTCTTTGGTAATTGGTACTTTGTGACAATGATAGTTATATTGTTTAAGGCCATCTTTAGTAGTCTGCATACCGTTTATGGATGCTTCAGACAGACGGACTCTGTTATTAGTAAGATACTTTGATGTTTGCGAGAATCCCCGTTCAACATCTGCATTCCCATGAGGTAAAACAAGAACAGCTTTGACAAGTCTTTTTAATTCGGGATATTTAGGGCCATGAAAATCATCTTTTAAAGTAAAGATCTTTGCCCAATAATGATCAATTCTGTTCCAATTCTTCGTTTTCAGAGAAAACCTGGTCAACTTTCACTTCTTCACATTGAAGTATTTTCCATTCATCTACAATTGAGTTAATCTTGTAAGGGGGAGATAGTGTAACAGCATTTGCTAGATTTTTTATTGACTAGACTGTCCATTATTGAACCCTGTTTTTATGGCTTAAACATTTGTTCTCTCTCAACACAATGTTTTCTAAAGGAAACTTCTTCATTAAATATCTTGTAAGAACATGGTAAAATCTTCTCATGTCATGGATAAGTGTTTTCCCTGTGCTCGATTTTATTTTTTTCACTTTGGCTTGTATACCGATTTCAATTTCATCATAATTTAGTTCACTTTTTATACAAGGGAACGCCATTAACTTAAGTTCATAAATAGATTTTTCTCTGATTACTTCTATCTTTACAAAACGGACAAGCACAGTCTTTAGAAGAAGACACCACTGTTCATACAGAATATGAATTAGCTGCTTCTCAGATTGAAAAAAAAAATGAAATTTGTCAAATATTTTACTTACTGATAAAATAAAGTCCATTTTGGAAAGGGAAGATAGAGGACGTTTTAAACAGCTTACGATTCTTTGATATCTGCTATTTTCTATATTGTCCCTTTTAGGAAGTTCTTCAAAAGAATATTTTTTAACCCTACACTGCATGGTGTTGCCAATTGGCAACATCGACAATTTGTCTTCCTTATGAATAGCAGAATGTAGGTATAAGGCAGATCAATGCATAAAAAGCAAGTATTGAGTATATTTAAAGCAATTATCACCATTTATCCTCCATACATGGTAGCACTGGTCTGTTACATGCTCTTAAATGAATCCATATGGATTGCTTTTAAAATCACTCAAACTACCATGTTTTGAAATTATTTTTTACAATGAAATATTTTTCTTCTTCTTTTAAAAAAATAACATGAATAAAACAAACATTTGTCTTTCGTTTAATATACGTTTTACATCAAAATAATTATTTGGAAAAAATCTAAGACATAATACACGTTTGTAGCCATTTGGCAACATTATGCAGTAAGCATCCAGAGAACACTTCTATTCATCTCTATAGTTCATAAAGTATGTGCTTTGTTTATGTTTCGCGCTAGCTTCTTTCTCTTTTTGGAAGGTATAATATAATCATGCGGACCCAAAAGTGGTACTTTCGGCTGTTCTACCGTTTATAAGACCTCGCAATTATCACTGCTTAGTTGATGTTCAACAGAGTGAACAAACAAAAAATCAATAGGGAAAAGCCTTCAAAACATGTTCATTTTAGATTTCAGTTAGCACAAACGTTGTGCTTACACGTACAAGTAAAGTCATTAATAATTTTAAAATATAGTTTTGAAAAAAAAAAAAAAAAAAACCTAAAAAATACGCTTTTACATTGGAATGCGCTGTGATCATCACGGGTTTCCCTCTGATTTTCAAAACTACTGAATATCCGCACTTAAGTTTACATGTACTTATAATACATCAATATGCAATACAGTTTAGCTTTTAGTATTAAAAATAATATTAAATATATTACTTTTATATTTGCAAAGAACGTAAATTTTATATTTTGTTCAGAGTTACATACATACATACATACAAACAAACCCACACATGTGAAATTAATAAAAGCGTATTAAAAAGAGACCATTAGCTACAGAGGAACTAGTTACAAACCAAAAAAAAAAAAGAGAAAAGAAAGAAAGCTTGCGCGAGAGAGCCTCCAAAAGACATCAGATTTGACAGAATTGATCATCGGAAAGTACAAGTACATATAAAAAATAATGTAAAATGTCAAAATGTAAAGGATTACAAGCGTACAGTGCACCAAATGTTCAATTCCTCTATTTTTTTACAAAAAAGAACTAATTTCAAGACTATCATTTAAAATCATTTTTATCTGTTGAATGCATGGTGTAGCCATTTGGCAACAAAACTATTTTTAATTAGAAAGGGGTGAAAAATTAGAGTTACATTTTTTTAAATATTTTTCCATGTTTTCTTATTACATTGACAAACACATATATTTTTTTCTACGAAAAATAAAAAATCATGCAGTGTAGGGTTAAGAACTGGCCACTGACTCTTTACTCTTTCAATGGCTGGGGTCAATGTCAGCCAACTGCATTGAACATGTTTTAAAAATTTCAACTGATCTTCACCAAATTCACCTTGTAGTTTCTGGTATTCCTGAGTTCTGACAGGTGAAAGTTCAAAAAAATGATGCAAATCAACAACTAATTCGACGATATCATCTCCAAATTCCGAAAGAGCTTTCCCAAATCTACGATGAACAACATGTAAACTGCATGTACCCACATTCAAAAGAGCAGGGAAATTTTGATTTTTCTTTTCCTCACTCACTAGACGAAAAGCCGTTAGATTTACATTCGGTCCATCACTGCTGAGAGTAATTAGATTCTCCAAGGGGAGATTACAACTATCTATTGCCGTTCAATATGTTTTCAGATATATGTGGACTCTTAGCTCTTCCTAAAAGATAAGAGTATAAATGATGCACACATACAGTATTTTTTCAATTTTCCAATTTTCATGTGCTGCAAATTTCTTGAAATCACATCAATTTCGACTTTTGAAGGAAATTCAAGTTAAATTCTAAAGGAAAATCAAGCTAAAAAGTAGGAATTTTTTGCTAAAATGTAGGAAAGTAGGAACTTTAGCTAAAAAGTAGGACAATTCCTACTTTAGTAGGAAAAAGTAGGACAAAAATGAACCCTGCTTATGCAGTTGTGCCCCAGGGTGCCGTTGCCTTTTAGATATATTTATCTGTAACGCGAAATATTTCATCACCCGTTGCATGCTGACGGAACTATTTGCAGAAAAGTAACAATCATGAAGGGAGTCCTAACCACCAAATCTCAGAATGGCGATCGTGCACTTCTGATATGTGTTGATTCATCAACGTGAATTGAAAACTTTCCTTCTATCCACATTTTATCAACTAATATTTGGCCAATATCACTCAACACAGCATTAGTTCATATTCTGATTGTGTCGCTCAACAGGTGATATTCTGACCGCCGTAGCGCCAGAGCCTATTGCTCCCCCGTATGATTCTTATACACGCGCTCGTAGTCATTCACCATTAGGGTGGATTTTTTTGTTTTAGAACTTAATTTTTGAATAGCAATATTATATGTAACCTCTTCAAACGGGGTCGTCATTTGAGGGGCGACTTCCCTCTCCTGGCTTTGAAGAATTAATGTTTTTGCATATAAGTGAGCGCATTTTTACTTCCTTTTACGTAGTAAAGGAAGTATTGCAATCGCAATATTTTTTTTCCACAAATTTGGGTCAAAATTTTGATTTTGCTCACCCCTGAATGAATGTTGAGTCCTTTTATCGACCTGTCAGCACGTGCATATGTACATGCCAACATATAACCAGCCGAAAAATCATTTTCGACCCCCCCGAGGTAGTTACGACGAGTTTTCTCGTGACGTCTGTATAAACGTATGTGCACCTTCCCTTGTGGTTGCATTCGTATGCTCCCAAGGGGGTGTTTTACCCCTTATTTGGGGTAAATCAGTTAAATTTCAATGCAGATGAATTGGTACGACCACTTGGCGATACATCGCCAAGCTTTTGGTCGCCAAGTGTTTGACGCCAACTTGGCGACAAATTTGGCGAAAAAAAAGAATTTTTTGAATTTGGGTTCAATTTGACGCTATTGGCGATATTTTGCGAAAGATCTCCTGAATGATAGTAAAATCGGCGATATTTAGAAAATGAATCATTGTAAAACATTTGTTTTGCATTGTTTCGTGGCAAACTAGGGGTGTAAATGTTCGAATTGCTATCTTGCTCACTCCTAGCACTATTTTAACACTAAGGCATATACAAAGAAATTTACAAGTGAAAGGAAGTAGTGTGGGACCCATACCAGATTTTTTGTTTTCCGATAGAATAGCACTGAATATACACCCCTAGAAAATTTTGAAATGATGAGCCTGTCTTGCACACAGTCTGAAACTTTGTGCAAGTAAAATACATCTAAGATCTTAATTTAGTGAAATTCTGAAAATACCGCGGAACATCAAGAAGTTTGCGGTGGCACACCGGTTGCGAAGCACTGCATAAAAGCATTGTAAATACTCAACTGTACTCCTTTGCTATTTACATAATAGTTTACTTTTGATCTCAATAAAATCAATGAATGTAACTTGATCACCTAAATAGCAGGGTAAGGAATTCTTCACTACAAATTTTCAATGTGAAACATATGCAGCATCTTACGCCTCCAGTATTTCAAAAAAAAAAAAAAAAATACAAAACGAAAATTTCCAAAGTATTTTGCAGAATCTTTTGAGGATAGTTTCTGCATTGCTCTAGTTCTCTGACATTAATTTTCCATTTTTTCATTGATAACATCATTAAGGCATTAAGTAAGGCATGCATGAAAACAACAACTGACAAAACAAATGAAGCAGTTTAATCTAAAAGATTTTAATGCATTACAATGAAAAAATATATTTTAAAAAAGCATACAGCCATCACCTATAAAACTGATAAATTAAAAGAGAGAAGCCATGACCGGTAACATTTCCAAAAAGATCACAGATATCTTTAACAGGTATATGCATGTATAATAGATGATAAAATAAATAGTAGTATGATAAAATAAAAAAAATTAGATAACACTTATAGTACGTACATTTTAGAAATAATGAATTGTTAGCATGATGGAAAGTTAATTATGAATCCTAGATCTAACCAGATATAATTATAATACAGAGTTGTAAATCAGAGTGTAGAGTAAATGGCATTATTATTAGATTATTAATACTGATTGATTTTAATTGGCAATGATATTAATTTGCAATCATTTTGACTGACTTTATTTTATTTCATGAAATTAGTAGCAGCCAAAATTTGATACTAGAAACATGATTTTGTTTACTAAATATTGGTTGTAAACAAAATGCATCTTCAATAATTATTTTACTTTCAACTCTTTCACCAATGGGTTATGTATGTTTGTAAATTGGTTTTCATGCTAACTTTATGTAGAGTTATCAGTTAACCAGTTATTATTAACCATAATACTAGTGATCCATTTATTAACAACCAAAAGGTTCCCTTGATGGGTTTTTAGAAGAACACATTTAAATGTTCTAATTTATTAACATTAATATTTTATTATCCTGAGAAATCAAAATAAATAAATGTAAAGAAACAATGCAGTATTGACAAAAGCTAGTAAAATACTACAAAATATTTACATACAGAATTATAGATGTAAAAATATAAAAAATAATTTTGAGTAACAAAAGTATTTTTCACATAAATAATTGGACGTAATGATAAAATCTAAAACGTGTGTGTGGTACACAGTGTAAACATCACAGATTATTTTATATTAAGTAGATAAGGCCAACCATAAGTAGTTTTCAAAATGTCAGAGAAGTACTTCAGTTCATGGGTTTGAAGAGTCTCCATGGGTATGAATGAAATCATGAAAAAATATGAAAACAACAACCAAATCTAAATTTTTGAAGTTATACTTCTCTTGGAGCAATGAGCATGAAATTCCAGCAGTGCAAAAACTTCAAGTGCTTTGGAATGATGTCGTAGATTGGGGTGATCATATGAAAAGGTACATTATTTTTCTTCCAAAGATCTTTATCAATGTGTCTATGGCATCGGTTCCGAGAACAAATACTCGTATAAGCGGGGTATTCGTTTATCCGTTACCTGATTAAGCGTGGACGACAGTACTTCAATGCTTCTCTTCCAATATTTACAAACCCCACTCAAAAACTAATTTCGTGGTGTGATATACTGCATGTTGAAGAAACAGTCTTACCTCCACTAAAACCGCAACTGGATTGAAATTCATAATAGAAATATGAGTTTTAAGGCTCATGTATGTACATTAAACACAATATTTTTTTGTGTTCAAAAATGGTCAACTTTAAATTGACGTAATTTATATCCATGTAACTTTCACAACAAACCCTTATATAAAATTTTTATTTACAATGCTTTAAATCTATTAAAAAATATTTCTTAAAAGCTGTAATAAAAATATTTTTAAGTAAAATATTTTTTTATCAAAGTGAAGAAGATTATATTTACCCCAGCTATTACAATAAAACAAGCATTTTGAATTTCAATTTTTTTCACTCATCAAAGTGATAAATTAACTAGGACCAGCCTAGCTGTGTGCATAACTTGTTGCTGTTCACCACTTTTACATTTGTATTTGTGCATCTGTTGTATAAAATCTGTAAAAAGTTTAGGCACTTTAAAATAGTCAACCATACTTTTAAACAAGCAATATTGTATTGGTTAAAACTTTATATCAGTTACCTGATTTTCGATAAAATTACCATAAATGTCTAGGGCCTCTGTGGCACTTTTTCTTTAAATGATAGAGGTCATGGTTCCAATTCCCATTGGAACCCCCTTTGTTATTTCACCTCTTTGTGCTGTAAATCTTTCTCATGCTGTCTTGTATGATTTCAAAGCAATACACTGTCTAGAGGCAATGGACCCTAAGATCTTTATAGTGATTATTAACTATAACAAATGCCTACAGCAAAATTAAGCTCCTTATCAAATAAAATAAAGCGATAAATCCTACAAAGACATTCAACAATCACTTTTTCAAACGAGCACGATTTTTCGGAAGAGAATATTTTCTCATTATTTTATGCAACATCCATTAAATGAACATCTCTTTTAACAACCAATTTTCACAGGGATCAGAAGTGGTCAGTTTATAGAGATTTCACGGTATGCATACAAATGATTTGCCACTTTTTATGAAGACACAATTACTTCTATTCTTTTCTCAGGATGAAGCAGAAGAAATAATGAACTTCCGTAAAATCCCGAAAAAAAACCATCTATCGATTATAACCCCCCATCCCTTTTTTTCCAGAAGTGAAATTACTCTTTTACCCTGAATATACTGTATAAAAAATCTCGATTATAATCCCTCCCCCCCATCTGAAATTCGACAGTTTAGTTTTGAAAACTATGGGGGGAGAGGGGTATTTTCAGGACTTTACAGTAATTTTTAACACGACACAACCTGACTGATGAGTCCAGAATAAGGGTGAAACTGCAATCTCAAGATGTCATGATCGAGCTGCGTTGTATTTGCTTCAGTAATACCTTGCCCTCATTGTATACAGCTTTTGCCTTCACTTTTGAGTTAGACTGTACCATGGCTTGCGAACATACTCTGGTAAGGTAAGTTAATTTTATCTACTAGTTTGAAGATTATCTTACTATAAGAAGATATCTGCCTCCACCTCGGTTATTAGCTATTCCTGACTGGCGAGTCCAGAATAGCGACAAAATTGCATTCTCTGTTTGTCATTATTGAACTGTGGATGTATTTTTTTCAAACTGATGGGTTAGATACTGTAAAGGCACTTATTTTCAAAAAAATGATTTGCTGATTTCCCAAATTTTACATGAACTGAATCAGTAAACTAATTGTGTATACATGTAAAGTTATGAGGCAGAAATTTTTCGCTATTACGATGGGCTTGTTAAAACTGCAAAAGTTAAAGCATCACCAAAATAAGTCCTTTCACAGTAATTGCTTCTCTGGCAAAAATGCATCATAATTATTTTCAAATGTATATTTATCCATGATTCAAATACTGATACTTAAAAAGGGAAAACCTTAGAGTAATAATAATTGATACATATAATATTGATGTAAATCTTTTACAAGAAACATAGCAATGACTTTGAAGCAGAAAAAATACCTATTTAAGGTATATGTAACTGGAACATAATGAACATTGAAATACGTTTACAGTATTTTCATTCATCTCTTAAACAAATAACAGGCAAGAATAAAATATTTTGAATTCACAGTTCTGGTTTTGCCAATGTACACTCACTGTCATAAGTTTAGCACGGAAATAGGAAGGTTAATTACTGGGAATCAAATCTGAATTGGAGAAGTTGTAAATTCAAGCACAGGTAGAGTTGATCAGAACCTCATTTAAGGAAGGGGATTCCGTGACTGCAAGTGGGCCTCCTCTTTAAAAAAAGCACACAAATTGGATAACCTGTGCAATCAAATTGCATAAACATTTAAATTTTCCATTTTTTTTTCTTATTAAGTCTGTGATTAGGCATTTAATTTGTTTCAAAAGTTTCTTCTTTAATGAAGTAAAGTGCATTAATTCATTTCTTCTATTAGAATAGAAACAAAAAATCAGCATTTTAGTTTTGTTCATTAAAAACTACAAGATGAACTAAGTAAAATTAAGCATTTTGTTTTCAAATTAAATATGTTAATATAATTTTTACCATGCCAGCATCCCAACTAATTCTAACATTTGCTCATGTTAATTGAAAGGTCATTTTGAGCTGGAATGTGCTGTTATAAGTGGGTATATTCATTACACATGTTATTGCCGAGTAATAAATAATAATTAGGAAGACACCAAGACCTTTAGCAGCTAACACAAAAGGGTATGGTTGCAGCAACCATCGAAAAATTAATAACATAACCCATTACTTTTGGTTAAAATACTAACTATTGATATCTTTTGGGTATTGGCCCCAGTTGCTGATTATGCCAGGGCAGGTCACATGTCTAAACTGGTCACTGGGAATGCTGTATTTAAATATCTGTGCTTAACTTATGGAAGTGAATGTATTTAGTGGTAAAATTACATGAACTGGTGTATAGCAACCACTTACCACAGAATATCAATGTATCAAAGCTAATTTACTTTATAAAAGCTACTTTGAACAATGTTTACTGAATTATTTCCCCAAAGTTGTAAAGACTTCATAATCGAGGACAGTGAAATTGTAGTCCCCCATCAGTACTGTGCAAGAAGCATTCTCTCCGTCATATGAGTGTGGTAAATTTGAATAGCTCTCCATGTTTGCATTGCAGTTATGGGAAATGCATAAATCAGCCCCAGCTCCAAATATCGGACCATAACTGGAAAAGAAAAAGATAACATTTTAATGAACAAATAAATTAAAAATTTAGAAATATCAAAACAGTGGAAGACTATTACAACGCACAGCTTGGGCACAACAATGTATTAGTGCATTTTTCATTATTAAAGGTCAAATTATGCAATTTAATACAGATATTATCACTCACAAATAATGTTTTACAATCAAAAGAAAGTGCATTATTGTGTTTTTTTACTAGCTTCATGGTTTGCATTAGAGCTGCATTTTTCGGCTCAGAGAGAGTCTCAAAAGAAGAGAGTAAGAGGGAAGGCCCTCTTACTCTCTTCTGCTGAATGATATCATCCACTTAAAAACGGAAAAAAAATAACTTTCTATCCGAACTCTGGATACTGAAAACAGTGATGTTATGAACCACAAGCTGTGAAGTATTATTCCTGGATGCTATGTCATAATTTCTAATATGTTTGATTTTAACTGTAAACATATAGTAATAAAATTAGTTAGTTGAAGTTTTGTCTTGAGGCTTTTATTCAGGACTCTGAGTGTTTCAATTTCATGATTTAAGATGAGTTTAGTTTAATAAAGGGATTAACTGGCCTACTGAAGTCGGAAGAACCCACGCAAGGTAGCATAAAAAGACGTAAGCATTTTCCGATTTGCTTACTTTTGATGAAATTTTATATTATGAAAATTGTTTTGAATGCTTCGGTTTGCAAAAACTAATTATCATTTAAAAGCTTTGAATAATGATAGGGAGCTGAAAAAATATCACTTTTAATTTGCTAAAAAATTATTATGTCTGCAAAGTAAAATAAAGTAGTTTTTTTTTCAAGTTAAAAACTCAGTTTATTTCTAAAATGTTGCAAATTAAAAAAAGAGAACTAACTGCATTTTATGCACAAGCATTATAAAAGTATTCTTCTGTAATAAAGAAATTTTTTTTGCCCCCCCCCCCCCCCCGTCCAGAATCTGCAGCCAACAAATATTTTTTGCACAAAGAGAATAAAGTTAGATGCTGAATAAAAGAAACATTCTTGAAGTTTGTTGAAAATGTTGATAAAAAGCTTAATGTGGTTGTGAGTTTCTCACACATATGCTTGTAAATAAATAAACAATAAAAATTTGCAAAACAATCTAACTGCTCAATAGTCTTCAAAATTGAAGGTAAAAGTATTTCAGAATATAAGTTGTGTAAATGGAAATAAAACAACGTAAAAAAGGAAATTTTGTACGAAAATTGCATACATGTGCCTCAAGATTTCAAGAAACCCCTTTTTCAATGAAAAAATGTGAGCTTTGGGATGTTAAGATATCCAATAAAAGTGGACACCTTATGATCCAAAAGCTCTCTTTTTCTTTTTTCATCAGAAAAAGGATCCTTGCAACTCTGAAGCATGTGTATGCAGTTTTCCTGCAAAATTTGCCTTTTTACATTGCTTTATTATTATTATTTACTTTTCAATCAGATATTTATTCAAGCCACAGTAAAGTGCTCTGAATCTTTACAAGCAAAACTCAATTCGGAGAAATAATTTTAAAAAATCTTACTCTGGATGGTGCGAAATAGCAAACATTTTTTTGACGACATCAAATTTTGTGGGTGGAACGTCAGCATTATTGATTAAAGTGAATAGAAATGCTTTCTCTGATGATACGTATCTTCCACGTCCTCTAGTTTTGCCCCAAGGAACATCACTAAATCCTCCACAGAGCTCTCCGTGAGTACCCTAATCAAATATAAGAGTAGATAGTAAAAATGTTTCCATATTAGATCATATATTGAATGAAAAATACTATCAAATCAGAGTACCATCAAATGATTTTTAATGCATGATTTCAAAATTATTTGATTTTATAAATAACCAAATTATGTACAGCAGTGATGTCCAACCTTTTTTGAACCGTGGGCCGCACCTCATATTAAAACGATTTTCACAGGCCAAAATGCATATAACATATCAAAATGTTTGAAAATTTTCAAATTAACAAGGGAAATAATGGAAAAGGAAATGTAATTACAACTAATAATTGTTTTTATCATTACTTTTAATGCTTCTTTTATTTAATGCATCAGTTTTCAGAACCGAGTTTCTGAATATTTGGCTCAAAATTTGCAAGATTATCAATTATTGTTTATTTCAATTCACATCATTAAACAAAACAATGGGCCACGTGGATCAGCTTCGCAAGTCCGATGTGATCTGTGGGCCACGGGTTGGGCACTACTGATGTAAAATATAATAAAAAGAACAATACAAATACAAATGTGACGACCAGCAACAGGCAATGTACCCAGCTAGGCTGGTCCTTGTCAAAATGTATAGTCCTCTTTCAGTAAACTGCTACAAGCTCCTACTACCCTGCTAAAATAGTATGTAATAATTTACAAGTTAGCCTGACATTTATACAGCTTAAAACAATGACCCCTTGTCCTGCTTTCGGTGCAAAAATCAAACCCCGTAACATCTTTCATTTCGATAAATTTAAACAACAGAATCATGTCCTTTCTGATTCTCCTTTGCTCAAGACTGCATATTAAGCATTCTAAGTCTGAAATCATAGTCTAAATTAGAAAATCCATTGACTAACATTGTAGCCCTCCTTTGTACCCTTTGAAATAAATTAATATCTTTTGTAAGATAAAAAGATAATATAATAATAATTATTCAATAAAAGTAATTAGTTATTATTGTTACTATTTTTATTTTTGTTGAAGGACTTACTGGCTATGTTGGACTTCTTAGATGAGAAGTGTTTTAGCTTTTGCTGTGAGTTTTGTGCATAAACACTCATAGTGTCATAACTGCTTTAAAGCTGTTTTTTATTTGTTATGATTAAAAGAAGTTCAGAGGCCCGATGCAAAAGGAAAAAGGCGAAGTTTATTAAAGAAAAGAACTTTCGAACTCAAACGTACATAACAGTACACCAGCTAACCTTTAAACAACTAACTTAAACTGCTAACTCAAACTAAACTAACATTCTAAAGATATTTTACAATTTAACTATCGTTGCCAATTTAACAACAATAACAATAAAACTTATTTAAACATAAACAAGGCTGTGCGATAACCTCAACACCCTCCCTTAATCGCACATAACACAACACTTGCTTCGTAAATAATTCAACCTTGGTTTGGGTAAACTTTTGGTAAACATATCAGCTAGCTGATCTGTACTCGAAACATATTCAAGATTGAAGTTGTGCTGTTTTATAGTCTCCCGAATGTACTTCAACTTTATATCCAGGTGCTTCAATCTACCACAATGATTTTCACTCAAAATAGCTTTTATGACTGACTGATTATCTTCAAAAATAGTTGTACTTATATTTTCACACTTTAGCACCTCTTTAGTCGTATTATAGATTGGAATTAGATCTTGAACAGCTTTTCCCAAGGCTAAAATCTCTGCTTCAGTTGAAGACAATGCTATTGAAGTTTGCTTTTTAACAGACCAGGTTACAGGACAATTATTTAGCAGTATAATATACCCAGATACAGATTTTCTGTCTCTCGCATCTGCTCCCCAGTCAGCATCAACAAAAACAGAGATAATAGGAACATCCAAGTTAGTTTTATGAAAAACTAATTTAAATTTCGAACTTCCTTTTAGATATCGTAATATTCTCTTAAGTCCAGACCATGCATTATCCTTTGGCTGCTCTTGCATTTGACTCAAACAATTGACTGAATATAATATATCTGGACGAGTAGTCATAGCTAAGTAGAGTAATGTCCCGACAAGTTCACGATAAGGACCATGAAAGTCCTTCCCATTCATAAAATCAGATGATATTGACTTTGGAGTAAGTGGCGTGTCACAAGGCTTGCAGTCCGTCATTCTAAACCTATCCAGAATAGTCTTGACATATGATTCTTGACTTAGGCAAAAGCGATCGGGCAGATACTCAAAATTTATTCCTAGAAATTCTGTTGCAACTTCTGCTTTTGACATTTCAAACTCGTTCATAAGAAGGTTAATTACAACTCTAGTTTCCGATTCATTAGAACCAGCAATCATTAAATCGTCAACGTACAGTACCATTATAATTTCACTCTTTTCACTATTTTTCATAAATATGCACGGCTCACTATTATGTTGTTGAAAATTCAACCGATGCACAAAATCCACAAATTTCTTGAACCATTGTCTTGGCGCTTGCTTTAACCCGTACAAACTTTTGAGAAGTTTGCATACACGACCACTATTATCATTGTATCCAATCGGTTGTTCCATAAATATTGTTTCGTTCAGTTCACCATTTAGAAATGCTGTTTTGACATCTAATGCAAATATTTTCAGTTCCTTTTGATACATTATATTTAACACAAGTCGGAGAGAAGACATGCTGATAACTGGTGAATAAGTTTCAAAATAATTAATTCCATACTTTTGAAGGAATCCTCGAACAACAATCCGCGCTTTGTGGGACCCATTTCTTTTCTTTCGCAAAACCCATTTGCAGGACAATGTTTTCTCATCTTTCGGCAGTTCGACGAGTTCCCAAACTTTGTTCTTCTTCATCGACTCGATTTCTTCACTCATTGCTTTCTTCCAAAGCAATTGTTCTTCATTTGGTAATTTTTCTATATTCTCATATGAAATTGTATCAAAAGTTGCTAAGCTTGCTTCATACACGAAAAAGTCATCTAGCTTAGCTGGTGGTTTCACATTTCTTTTTGGTCTTGTGCTTTCTTCAGCAACTTCATCAGAACTTGATGCTTCTACATCTGTTTGATCGGTGATAACTTCATCAAATGTAGCTTCTTCATAGTCTACATCTTGAATTAAAATGCATTTACTTTTCGCTTCATTAAATTCTACGTTTCGTGATACCACTACACGGTTTGTAGTTGGGTCCAGTAGTCGATAACCCATATTACTGTATCCTATAAAAATCATTTTCTTGGATTTTGGATCCAACTTCTTTCTGAGATTGTCAGGCACTCGCATATATGCGTCACATCGGAAAACCTTAATGATATTCATGTCAGGTGGCTTGTCATATTTCAACTGAAAGGGCAAGCCTCCTACAGTCTGATTTGGTAACCTATTCTTTAGGTATGCTGCAGTCTGTACCGCGTACCCCCAATATGATTTAGGGAGCTTTGCTTCATAAATTAGAGCTCTGGCTTTCTCCAACAAATACCTATTTGCTCTCTCGGCAACACCATTCAAAGGAGCTGAGTATGGCGGGGCAGGATCTATCATGACACCATTTTCCTTGCAGTAACTCGCTAGATCACCAGACACGTATTCTTTAGCATTGTCACACCTGATTTTATAGAGACCTGGATTCTGCTTGATAAAAGATTTGAATACTTCAAAAATGTCACTTTTACGCTTTAAAAGATGTACTTCACAAAATCTTGAGCAGTCGTCTATGATAGTGACAAAATACTTCTCGCCATCTCTAGTAGGTGGATCAATCGGACCACAAATGTCACTGTGAACCATCCTCATTGGAACGTTTTCTCTGCTTCTTGGGTTCTTGCCCATAGGAGTATTGGACTGCTTAGCTGTAACACATTCTTCACAAAAACTAGATGGTGGCTCAGGAACAGGAAGGCCCATTTCTTTCAATACCTTATTGGAGGGATGTCCCATACGCCTGTGCCATAAATCCGCATTTTGACTTACATAATGTGTTGAAGCTTTAATGGGCTCAAATTGACTCATATACACACCTTTTTCATTCAGTCTAGCAATTTCAAACTTCTCATTGCTCTTTTCAACAACAGCTCTGTTATTCTTAAAAAGCACGCAATAGCCAGCCTTTTGTATATTCTTGACAGATATTAATTGACCATTTAATTCTGGCACATACAACACATCCTTCAGAATTATTTTCTTGCCATTTAATGTTCCTGGTATAGTGCCAATACCTTCTACCTTCAAAACATCATTTTTTGAAGCACATGCAACAGTCCCAGAAAAAGCTTTCATATCTTCAAACCACTCAATTTTATTGCTCATGTGTGTAGATGCTCCCGAGTCCAAAATAAAACTTTCAGCGGAGTCTCCAGCCATAAACGTAGCTGCAGCCGATTCTTTGGAATCCAATCTTGGCGGAAATTTACAATCCCTCTTATAATGACCTTGGCGTCCACAGTTAAAGCAAACTAATTTTGTTTTACAAAACTTCGCCAAATGTCCCATCTTTTTGCATTTATGACAAGTGATATTGCGTTTATCAGCGCTAAATGCTGTGTTATCATTTGAGCCAGAAATATGAACATTTTCAGATTTTCTATCCGATTTTAATTCTTCAGCACTCAAGAGTCTCTGCATAACAAAGTCTAATGTTAGGGTTTCGTTCGGCTGATTTTCAATAGTAGATTTTATGACATCATATTCAGCAGGTAATGACATCAGCATATAAATAACGATGTCCATATCTTTCACTTCTGCACCAGAAAGTCTCAATTCATTTACTATCACCAACAACTCATTTATATGCTGCTGCATTCCAACATCTCGCCGTTTCTTCAACGTCGCGAGTTTCTTCCTCACGAGAATTTGGCTGACTGTGCTAACCTTCAAATACTTTTGTTTCAAATTAGTCCAAATCTGAAATGCAGATTTTTCTGCCGACATCGTCGCCAATATTGAATCGTCCAGTAGGGTTAGCAATAACGCATAAGCCTTTTTTGATTCCTTGACTTCCGCATCCTTTGTCGGATCGGCTTCTTCGCTTAAATATTTGTCAAGTTCTTTTGCCGCAAAAATAGCTTCTACACGGCGTTGAAATAAAACAAAGTTCTTTCCATTGAACGCATCAACGCTATACTTATTATCTTCACGAACGGCCATTTCAAACTTCGCCAACAAGTAACTCAGTTCCGAAAACAAATACCTTTAAACAGCTCCGATGCTTTACTTCTAACGTGTTCAATATCAGAACCACGCTCTGCTGTTATGATTAAAAGAAGTTCAGAGGCCCGATGCAAAAGGAAAAAGGCGAAGTTTATTAAAGAAAAGAACTTTCGAACTCAAACGTACATAACAGTACACCAGCTAACCTTTAAACAACTAACTTAAACTGCTAACTCAAACTAAACTAACATTCTAAAGATATTTTACAATTTAACTATCGTTGCCAATTTAACAACAATAACAATAAAACTTATTTAAACATAAACAAGGCTGTGCGATAACCTCAACATTATTTTATATCTTCAAACCAGTGTTTGAAATGAGAATTCAAATCCAGTCATTATGATGGCGCCTAGTCTAAGTTTATGGGCGCCAAAATGAAGAACCTAGCTGATATTGTAGTACATGTGTCCAAATATAAAGCAATATTAAAAATTAGAAATTCTCTACATTGACGATAGCATATTTATCAAAGATTGAAATATATAGAAGAAAATTTGCTTTTAGAAACAAAATTTATTGAATTTAAAAATTACTTAAACAAAGTTATCATTTTGATCAATCACTGGTCTTGGTAATTAATGATCCAAAACTTTAGACGTCAAATTTGGCATCTAAGCGTCAAATAAAAATTATCCGTCGTAAAATGCGACTAACGACCACTTATTTCTAACCCTGCGGCAAACTCAAAATTTTGTATTTTTTGTTTTCCCTGTAAAGTTACTTTTGTGACCTTCTGTCTTCCCCCTGTCAAGCCCTCAATTGAAGTATTTTTAAAAGAGGAGAACTTACGAGAATGATGACAAAAGTAGGACTGTGCCCATCGCAGTGGTAGTGGAAACCTTCCGCAGTGTATCCATGACTGGATGCACGATACAAAAGGCGCCACATCTGCTTGGCATTTCCGAACCACGCATTCAGAACTCTTTGCAAATGTAGCTTTTCTCCACTTAGCAGCTGTGAGCCTTGAAACAATTTCAATGATGTTCTGGGCTGGATGCGCTTGTCTTCAGAGTGTGAAAACTTGTTGGGTAGAGCAGCAAATCGATACCTGTAAAGTTACAATACATCATTTACAAAAAAAAAAAAAAAAAAGTACAATTGTACCATTTAAGCACTAAGATACAGCCCCAAAACCAGGGGGGGGGGTCAGGGGGGGTCAATTGCCCCCCCCCCCAACTCTGAGAAATCAATGTATTTACATATAAGTGGGCGTGGCTTTTGATGTTTTCGGATGAAATTGCATTTTATTTGGACCCTTTACCCCCCCCCCCGGAAAAACTTGAAATGACATCCCTGCCCAAAACTAGGGTCCCCAAGGCAATACTACATATAATACACCATCAGCTCGGTTATACCATTCAGAGACTAAAGCTTTGTTCTCATTAGAGGTTATTAGTCTGGAGTAGTCAGTAATCAAACTGGAGGCAGAAAACACCTTATAGAGGCTAAGAGTATCCAACAAACTGGTAGCTAATGCAAAATTAGCACACCAGGGAAAGACTGCATCAATATGACATTTTATCTTAGCTGCCAGTTTGTTTGGCACTCTTGGTTTGGGGTCAAAATGTCGCGGCCGAAATGTCGCGGGCCAAAATGTCGCGGCAAAAATGTCGCCGAGCCAAAATGTCGCGGGCTAAAATGTCGCGGGCCAAAATGTCGCCGGTCCAAAATGTCGCCGAGCCAAAATGTCGCGGGCTAAAATGTCGCGGGCCAAAATGTCGCCGGTCCAAAATGTCGCCGAGCCGAAATGTCGCGGGCTAAAATGTCGCGGGCCAAAATGTCGCCGGTCCAAAATATCGTCTGCCCAAAATGTCGCGGGCCAAAATGTCGCCGGGCCAGAATGTCGCCGGTCAAAAATGTCGCCAGGCCAAAATGTCGCCGGTCAAAAATGTCGCCGGGCCAAAATGTCGCCAGTCAAAAATGTCGCCGGGCCAGAATGTCGCCGGTCCAAAATGTCGCCAGTCAAAAATGTCGCCGGTCAAAAAGGTCGCCCGGCCAAAATGTCGCCGGTCCAAAATAACGCCGGTCCGAAAGGCCGCCGGTCCAAAATGTTTCCAGTCCAAAATATAGCCGTTCCTAAATGACACTAAGTGCATAGTACAGATTCAATGTTTCCAGCAATTCACAAATTCAATGCAGCTTAATTATGTAGCTCAATTTTACTAATAAGCTTATCACGATATGATAAATACACCTGTTTAGTAACTTTTTTTAAACGTAACAGTTTATAAAATTAGCTTAATTTATTAACAAAAATGTAACTAAATTGATTTCT
>JAXGGA010016188.1:2500-27232 GCA_038373865.1 Uloborus plumipes | reverse complement strand
TCATTTTTGAGATTAACTTTTCTTCGGACTAAGCAGAGTTGATAAATTGGCAGTGTGCAAACATGCTTATAACAGAACCTCCTATAACAGTGATGGCATCTGAAGACGAGCTACATGACTTGAAAACCGTAGATGCTCCCAATTTTCTTTGAAACATGTGGACATTTATTTGTCATATTCAATCCGTGGAACGCAGCGTGAAGTTGGTGACGCTAGACTGTTACTGACGGTTACTGACAGTAAGTGGAATAGAAATGAGGGATGGTTTGTTTGTGCACGGTTAAAGGCCCTTTCTTTGAAAATAAAAAAGATTTTTTGTGAATGAAAGCTCAAACTGGGACACATAAAATTTTCGTATCATGTACGTTTTGTACAATTGTACATATCTTTAAAAAAATATTTCATTTATTTTTAAGTAATGCTGTTTAATGTTGTCATATGTTTGAAGTTTCATAATTTTTATGTCACATTATGTTTAAAAAATTCAGTTTTTACTTAAGATTGTCCTAAAAATTACTATTTTTCACTGTTTTGTTTCTTTTTAAGATGGTTGAAATATAAATGTATCATATAAAATAATTTTTGTGAGTTATTTCATATGCTTTGAATGCATGAATATGTCTTACTAGGTGACCCGTGCGGAATTCCGCAAAAAAAAAAGAAAGAAAAGAAAAAAAAAAAAAAAAAACTTTAAACTTAAAATTTAATACGACAATTTTTATTGGCTTCATTTGCACAACATCGCCATCTACTGCCGTCGTTCTGACAACTTTTCAAAGAGATCAAAGACACGTTCACTTTTACAACTACTACAAAAGTGATACATTATATTAAAATCAAATACCCAAGGCTACTACTAAACTAAATACAAACGTTATCGCAAAACTACCATAGTATTTTGAAACAATAAAAGTTACAATTAGGGTTTACCGAGCTAAGCCTTGGCTTGAAATGTCGCATTTAAAATTGATTTGAACAACAATGTAACGATTTTGACAGTTGAGCAAAAAATTTAACTTTTTCAAACTTCAATCGCTTATAAGTCGCTTAAACGTGGATTTTCGAGATTCTCGTTACGCGGCGCTAGCGGAGAAACGTTCTAAAGAACGCATTTTTTTTAATCTTTCGAATGAAACCAAAATGGAGACGATACGACAATTATTTCGCTAGATAGAGTCAATTATGTGCCCAAAAATTGAAGTTCGAATAAAAAACGAACCGACACTTTTTAGAGGGTGGGTCTAATTTTCGTCAATAGCCCGCGGGATAAGCTTCAAAATCATAAATTTTCTTGCAATTCGATAAAGAAATGAGCGAGTTTCGACCGGGTATAGGATTCGGCTTAGAGAAATAATATATGGAGACTAGCAGTACCCGCACGGCGATGCCCGTGCAAAAAATGTAAAGAAAGTCAACTGAATAAATTTAAATTCACTCCACCCTCTTAAGTAAAATTATTATATTCTTTAATTCAAATGTGCACCACGACCTTTTAAAATATATTGATGACACTTTTAATGCCATTTCAGTTTGTAGTGTTCAATGCGAGGATTATTTTAGTTTTAAAGACTTTTTTCTTCTTTTCGTGTGTGTGTGACGAACTTATTTATTTTTAGCGAAATTTTTACGTTTCAATGGAACTTTTGACACAACTGTAGAGCCAAGATTTTCGAAAACTCTCAATGACCACAGCAATATTGCCCTTGAAATTTAATATCTCCCCAAAAACAACAGTGTTGTAAAAAAATCCCCCGCCAAGAAAACCTTAAATACTCAGCCTTAAAAAGTTATGATATCGAGTTTTCCCGCCAAGTTTGTGCCAAACTACAACTAACCTGTATGTATAGTTCTTTTAAATTGTTTTCAGTTTTGCCAGGCGGGAAGCTTTGTCTTGTGAGGTGGTTGCTTAATGAGTAAAAACTTCCCGCCTGGCAGGACTGAAAACAATTTAAAAGAACTATACATACAGGTTAGTTGTAGTTTGGCACAAACTTGGCGGGAAAACTCGATATCATAACTTTTTAAGGCTGAGTATTTAAGGTTTTCTTGGCGGGGGATTTTTTTACAACACTGTTGTTTTTGGGGAGATATCACATGTTTTTGCATTAATATTATTTCTTTGCCTGTTTTTTTTTCTCTTCAAAATTTACTTTGCATGTGTTTTTTTCCCTTCAACATTTTTCTTGGCGGTCCGACATCTGTGGTTTTCTTGGCGGCATGCATTTGGTGCAAAAGTTCAAGGATCTTCTTCAGTCTGGGATAAATTTGAAATCAATCACAATGTACCACCCGAACCGACGCAAAACAAAGCTAGTTGCTAACAATACTACGATTAAATTAAAAGTTAAAAAAAAAAACCCCAACCCTTACTGCCGATCTCATATTAAAATGAACTAAATTGAAGATCCCATTTAACATTCGAGCGTTCGCGCTGGGTCTTTTCGACCCAGGCGCAAGGATAAACACTCGCTGCTCTACTTCTATTTGAAAGAAATGGATCAGGTCCACTGTAGCTGCATTCAAAGTCGACCCCTTGAACTTGGATATACTTTTGAGATCCTTGATTAATATTTGTCAAAATCATGATTTACTACTGAATTATTCATTAAATATTGTTAAAATGCTCTTAAAATGTAATATGGGTCACTCTGACCCAGCGCGCGCTCTCGTGTATCGGTATGTCGCGCGCTTTCCGGAAGGTTAAAAGCCCTATGCAATAAAATCAATTACAAATATTTTATTTGTTAACAAATAGAAACTGGCAACAGATAAAATTATAAATCATTGAGTTTTCTTTCCTCGTGGCCCAACAATGAAAACATAAACGCTCAGATGTTGAACAGAGCTGGTAGATAGAAATCGGACCAATTTTAAGCATTAATAACTCCGGGGTGCGATGACCCCGGGGGTAAATTTTGGGAAAATGTCCTCAATGTCTCATCGAGAATATTCATACCAAAAATCAACACTAAAGACCCCCGGGGAGAAAAGATACGGAAAATAAAAGCGAGGGGGAGGGGGTGGGGGGGTCGAAAAACCCCCTATGCCGAGCTTTGGGACAAAATAAATGTGGGTGCAAAAGCAGAGCTCAATCCGAGTTACCGTTTAGTCTGGACCCCTGTCAAACAATTTTTAAAAAGTGCGAAAAATAGCGATTTTATAACATACTAGCAGTACCCGCACGGCGATGCCCGTGCAAAAAATGTAAAGAAAGTCAACTGAATAAATTTAAATTCACTCCACCCTCTTAAGTAAAATTATTATATTCTTTAATTCAAATGTGCACCACGACCTTTTAAAATATATTGATGACACTTTTAATGCCATTTCAGTTTGTAGTGTTCAATGCGAGGATTATTTTAGTTTTAAAGACTTTTTTCTTCTTTTCGTGTGTGTGTGACGAACTTATTTATTTTTAGCGAAATTTTTACGTTTCAATGGAACTTTTGACACAACTGTAGAGCCAAGATTTTCGAAAACTCTCAATGACCACAGCAATATTGCCCTTGAAATTTAATATCTCCCCAAAAACAACAGTGTTGTAAAAAAATCCCCCGCCAAGAAAACCTTAAATACTCAGCCTTAAAAAGTTATGATATCGAGTTTTCCCGCCAAGTTTGTGCCAAACTACAACTAACCTGTATGTATAGTTCTTTTAAATTGTTTTCAGTTTTGCCAGGCGGGAAGCTTTGTCTTGTGAGGTGGTTGCTTAATGAGTAAAAACTTCCCGCCTGGCAGGACTGAAAACAATTTAAAAGAACTATACATACAGGTTAGTTGTAGTTTGGCACAAACTTGGCGGGAAAACTCGATATCATAACTTTTTAAGGCTGAGTATTTAAGGTTTTCTTGGCGGGGGATTTTTTTACAACACTGTTGTTTTTGGGGAGATATCACATGTTTTTGCATTAATATTATTTCTTTGCCTGTTTTTTTTTCTCTTCAAAATTTACTTTGCATGTGTTTTTTTCCCTTCAACATTTTTCTTGGCGGTCCGACATCTGTGGTTTTCTTGGCGGCATGCATTTGGTGCAAAAGTTCAAGGATCTTCTTCAGTCTGGGATAAATTTGAAATCAATCACAATGTACCACCCGAACCGACGCAAAACAAAGCTAGTTGCTAACAATACTACGATTAAATTAAAAGTTAAAAAAAAAAACCCCAACCCTTACTGCCGATCTCATATTAAAATGAACTAAATTGAAGATCCCATTTAACATTCGAGCGTTCGCGCTGGGTCTTTTCGACCCAGGCGCAAGGATAAACACTCGCTGCTCTACTTCTATTTGAAAGAAATGGATCAGGTCCACTGTAGCTGCATTCAAAGTCGACCCCTTGAACTTGGATATACTTTTGAGATCCTTGATTAATATTTGTCAAAATCATGATTTACTACTGAATTATTCATTAAATATTGTTAAAATGCTCTTAAAATGTAATATGGGTCACTCTGACCCAGCGCGCGCTCTCGTGTATCGGTATGTCGCGCGCTTTCCGGAAGGTTAAAAGCCCTATGCAATAAAATCAATTACAAATATTTTATTTGTTAACAAATAGAAACTGGCAACAGATAAAATTATAAATCATTGAGTTTTCTTTCCTCGTGGCCCAACAATGAAAACATAAACGCTCAGATGTTGAACAGAGCTGGTAGATAGAAATCGGACCAATTTTAAGCATTAATAACTCCGGGGTGCGATGACCCCGGGGGGTAAATTTTGGGAAAATGTCCTCAATGTCTCATCGAGAATATTCATACCAAAAATCAACACTAAAGACCCCGGGGAGAAAAGATACGGAAAATAAAAGCGAGGGGGAGGGGGTGGGGGGGTCGAAAAACCCCCTATGCCGAGCTTTGGGACAAAATAAATGTGGGTGCAAAAGCAGAGCTCAACCCGAGTTACCGTTTAGTCTGGACCCCTGTCAAACAATTTTTAAAAAGTGCGAAAAATAGCGATTTTATAACATATATCACCCCTCCCCCTGAGGGTCCTGGATGTTTTGCTTTAGTATGTGCCGTCAGGGGCCGCTGGAGATTGAGTATACCAAAAATGAACTCTAAGGATCTTTATGGGGCTGAGATACAGAGGGGTGAAAACCCCGGTTTGGTTACTCGCGTAAACAGTCCTAGTCGCTCTTTTACATTTTTATTGGCGACGGAAATTTCTTGGCGGCTTGTATTTGGTTTTCTTGGCGGGGCGGGACGCTCCCGCGTCCCGTGATAATTCACCGATTTAACCGTAATTTCAATGTAAAATTGGTCGCCAAATCTAAATTTATTAACATAGGGAACCGATTGTATCAGGTAGATCAGCCACAGCCATTCTTCCATGATTTTAATGTGAACATTAAAAGGAAAGAAATATAATGTCTTTCGTACCATCTCTTTGAAGTGATTACAATCTAACAGTGACCCTCAAATAATCAAGATTTCACTGGCCGGGAACCTCCTCTGAAGAAAAATTATTATATCCTTTAGTTCAAATGCGCTCCACAACCTTTTAAATTCCACTTAAAGTCATGTTAAAGTTTAAATCAATTCGCCAAATAAATATAAGAGACAGAAAGTTAAGTAAGTAACAGGAGATATTAATTAATCAAATTGAATAAATTTTCAAGGCTTAAATCTATACGCAAATTTAAACCACAAAGTAACTTCAGGGACAAAAGAGCAGCTGATCAGGAAAATGGCTCTAGTGTTTCAGTTCTGCGTAGAGTTAGGCCTTGAAAATTGACTAAATTTGATTAATTAATATCTCCTGTCCTAATTAACGGACAGAAACGTGCTAAAACTTTTCTTTTTCAGAAAAAAAAACCCTTTCCAACGATATATAATGTTTTGGGGTGGGGCGAGGTTTTCCCCCCTCAAATATGGCGGATACACCAAAAATGAGACTAATTAATTAATTTAAAAATAACTAATTCGAAATTAAAAATTTGGGCTTCGAGGTGCACGAGGGCGGGGTACGTTCGAATTTTTGAGCCAAGTTTCAAGTCTGTGGGTGCTGCGGGGGCTTCTGGCCAGCGGTTACAAACATACAGACAAACGAACACCGTCATCTTTATATATATAGATATCACCCCTCCCCCTGAGGGTCCTGGATGTTTTGCTTTAGTATGTGCCGTCAGGGGCCGCTGGAGATTGAGTATACCAAAAATGAACTCTAAGGATCTTTATGGGGCTGAGATACAGAGGGGTGAAAACCCCGGTTTGGTTACTCGCGTAAACAGTCCTAGTCGCTCTTTTACATTTTTATTGGCGACGGAAATTTCTTGGCGGCTTGTATTTGGTTTTCTTGGCGGGGCGGGACGCTCCCGCGTCCCGTGATAATTCACCGATTTAACCGTAATTTCAATGTAAAATTGGTCGCCAAATCTAAATTTATTAACATAGGGAACCGATTGTATCAGGTAGATCAGCCACAGCCATTCTTCCATGATTTTAATGTGAACATTAAAAGGAAAGAAATATAATGTCTTTCGTACCATCTCTTTGAAGTGATTACAATCTAACAGTGACCCTCAAATAATCAAGATTTCACTGGCCGGGAACCTCCTCTGAAGAAAAATTATTATATCCTTTAGTTCAAATGCGCTCCACAACCTTTTAAATTCCACTTAAAGTCATGTTAAAGTTTAAATCAATTCGCCAAATAAATATAAGAGACAGAAAGTTAAGTAAGTAACAGGAGATATTAATTAATCAAATTGAATAAATTTTCAAGGCTTAAATCTATACGCAAATTTAAACCACAAAGTAACTTCAGGGACAAAAGAGCAGCTGATCAGGAAAATGGCTCTAGTGTTTCAGTTCTGCGTAGAGTTAGGCCTTGAAAATTGACTAAATTTGATTAATTAATATCTCCTGTCCTAATTAACGGACAGAAACGTGCTAAAACTTTTCTTTTTCAGAAAAAAAAACCCTTTCCAACGATATATAATGTTTTGGGGTGGGGCGAGGTTTTCCCCCCTCAAATATGGCGGATACACCAAAAATGAGACTAATTAATTAATTTAAAAATAACTAATTCGAAATTAAAAATTTGGGCTTCGAGGTGCACGAGGGCGGGGTACGTTCGAATTTTTGAGCCAAGTTTCAAGTCTGTGGGTGCTGCGGGGGCTTCTGGCCAGCGGTTACAAACATACAGACAAACGAACACCGTCATCTTTATATATATAGATGAGTAAAAAAATGCAATGAGATTAGCTAACGGCATTGTTTTTCATATTTTAACCAGAAAATCCTTATAAAAGCTATGGTAAAACTTTGCGATCGCAGCGCCTCCTGAAGATTTTAACCGATTTTTCTCAAAATTTGCACAAAAGTTAACTATCACCAAAGACAACTTTTGGCAACTATTAGAAGTTGATCCGAAAAAAATTTTATTTTTCGCCCCACCTAATGTATACTTCTGGTTTCACTGTAAGTAAATACATACTTGTAATTTAAATTAATAATTTGACTTTAATTTATCTTAAATTAGTTTTGCAACTGAAGCTCGAATGCTTACCTACCTCAAAACCATTTCAAATATTACTAGGTACTCAAAAGAATTGCAAGGTTTTAAAGTAGAACATGACTATGAATAAGTTCAACGAACTCCATATGTCCTAAAAAAATTAGGGCTAAATTTTCCTCTTCTGCACACAATTCAGGTATTCTATTGCATCAAAATTACATCATCCAATTTGTTACTAGTGTATGCTTTTTTATCAAAATTGCATAACCCAACCTGTTACTAGTGTAGACTCAAGATTGTCTTTCACACAGTAAACACTTACTACATTTCTTTAAAGTTAATCGATTTTCATCACGCAACATTTATGTTGTGTTTAAAGAAAGAAATTGCAAAGCACGAGTCGGTTTTCTCTTTATACTAATTCATTATTCAGCCGAACTTTCATACTCTACTTTAACCCTTTATGTCCCAAATTAATTTAGCAATGAATTTTTATAATTTTTTTTTTCGTTTTTTTAGTTGAAAACACATTAAAAAACGCTTTTAAAAAATAAAGAAAAAAATCTGGTATAGATCCCACACTACTTCCTTTTACGTGTAAATTTCTTAGTAGTAGCCTTTAGTGTTAAAAAAAGTGCTTGGAATGAGCAAGGTAACAATTCAAATATTTACTTCCCTAATCTGCCACGAAACAATGCAAAAAATATTTTACAATGGTTAATTTTCTAAATATTGCTGATTTTAATATCACTCAGTGAATTTTTCGCAAAATATCGCCAATAGAGCCAAGTTGAACCCAAATTCAAAGCATAATTTTTTCTCCAAATTTGTCGCCAACTTGGCGATGTGTCGCCAAGTTGGCGTCAAACACTTGGCGACCAAAAGCTTGGCGACATATCGCCAAGTGGTCACGCCAATTCATATCACTTGAGTCTGCATTGAAATTAACACTGATTTACCCCAAAAAAAGGGGTAAAACACCCCCTTGGGAACATTCGAATGCAATCACTAGGGGAGGTGCACAGCTAGACCATCCTCACAGCCTACATACCAACCTAGAAGCTTCTACGGCATATATATTTTTTGAGTTATGCGACACACATACGCACATACATCCGCACATACATCCGCACATACGTACAAACAGACGGCACGAGAAAAGTCGTTGTAATTAACTCGGGGGTGGTTGAAAAGGTATTTTCGGCTGCTTATATGTTGGTAGGTACATATGCACGTGCTGACAGGTCGATAAAACTACTGAACATTCATTCGGGGGTGAGCAAAATCAAAATTTAGACTCAAATTCGAGTGATTTTTTTTTTTCGCGATCACAATACTTCCTTTACTACGTAAAAGGAAGCAAAAATGAAGATTTTGGGGGTCTACGGCCCCCTACACCTTAGGGCCTCCAAGAAAACTTTCCCATCGCAGGTACCATCTGTCGGCCTCTCAACGAAGTACAAGGAGTGGTACTCAAAAGCTTCAGCATGATTACAGCCATTTAGGATTCATAATACTAAATTAACATAAGTGGGACTTCTAAGCCCCGTCGGGGCATAAAGGGTTTAAGTGTTTGTTAAATTTATCATCAATAACATAGTTGTAAAATGTGCAACACCTAATATTTCTTTCATTAATTTAATTTAGAATTTTTTTCACCAATTATTGTGTTTTATGATTTTAATTTTTATTCTGTGATCAAAAATTGTAATATCTTTATCAGCAAACTAATTGATTGAACATATTTTTCCGTTTCTTATTTTGCTATGCAATATCTGGATAGTGAAAGACTTGATTCTCATGCTTTTATGGGTCATTCCATGTGAAATCAACAAGCCTCAAAACTTGACCATCACCAATTTCAAAAAAAATTATAGGGTTGATTACGTCTATGAAGTGATACAAAAAACTGATTTTAAAATTTTTTTTCAGCTGTTAGTTTTTTGTGTGAGACCGCTTAAAAAACTCGAAAAATGGCAAAAAGTGAAATTTTGGTACATACAAAGACTCAAGTTTCTCAGCTTCTATTGCAGCTAAAGTCTTTTGTTATATGTCATTTTAAAGCTCTTTAAACAGGCTTTCATATGATATGTAACTTGACAAGATTTCGCGATGTTAATATTTCAAGGTCACCGAAAGCATAATTTGACCTTGAATATCTCAAAAAGTGCATTTCTTAAAAATCTGAAAAAAATATATATATTACTTCATAATGTGGTGTATATGTGGTAAAATTTTCAGAATGGGACAGCAATGGGATCTGGACGAAAAATGACATAGACTTTTTACCCTCTTACCACTTTATTGCAATGTCTATGGCTACTGAAGAGATATAATACAGAAATACTGCAAACTGTGAAATGTTATATACAAGTAACGGTTGGCACATTCCATTTCTTGGTTTGAGAGGTAATAAATCATTCCTGTTGCCTTTCTCCTAAGGTCTACTTTCGAAATAACGGCACTAATAGGCACATTGAAAACATTTTCAAAGTCAGGATAGTAGAAAGAATTTGAAGGTCCATGAGGATGCAACAGCATTTTCAAATTTTGATTTTCTTCATCTGTGTCTAAGACGCGCCCCAGCCTCCAACATCCATTATACCTGCAGGTCAAGAATCCAACCATATCTGAGCAATCAAGATCGCATTTGATAGTTGTAGTACGTTCGATCCTTATTGTGTTGGAAATTAAATATACTTTCACTTGCACCTGATTCCTATTCAATGGCATAAAACAATGAAGACTCTGAGTGCCTGGTATTGTACTTGTCGTCATTTTTCTGGATTTCAAAGCCTGTTCTTCCTGTCTATAATGTTCAATTGTGCAATATTGAAAATTAATTCATTTGATATGCTCATTTGCCCAATTAAACAACTGTCGTGTGCCATGATTTGAGTGTCATAAATCCTTTACAGACTGACTAAAGTTGCAAGTCTTTTACCAGTTCCACCCACGTCATCACAAGCACTTTTGCCATGATGGGATTAGGCAAAAAAAAAAAAAATGCCACTCTGCTTTAATCCCAAAATATAATTCATGATAACTCAGGTTAAGAAAATCCGGTCTATTTTTGTACCGTGAGGCAGCTCCATCACTGAAGTAATAGATCAAGCTTGGTTTGGTGGCAAAATGAGACTGATATCTTTCAGATAAGTAAGATAGAGCTAGACTGTTGAGTAGCAAGAAACGAGCGCTGAATGAGTTTAGGAAGTTCTTCAAAAAGAGAATCAATAAATTCTTCTGTACACTTGACCAATGTCTCAAGACATGTTCTTCTCTTAACTTGCATCCATTGTTTATAGGAGACGCTTTCAACGCAATTCATTTCAAATGCTTCTTCAATCCTGTCCTTGAGTTCTTGAAATCCAGGACAGAAGTGCCTTATAAATTTCACGCAGTCTCATTTTGCCGCCAAAATGAGCTTGATCTATTACTTCAGTGATGGAGCTGCCTCACAGTACAAAATAGACTGAATTTTCTTAACCTGAGTTATCATGAATTATATTTTGGGATTAAAGCAGAGTGGCATTTTTTTTTTTTTTTGCCTAATCCCATGGCATAAGTGCCTGTGATGGCGTGGGTGGAACTGGTAAAAGACTTGCAACTTTAGTCAGTCTGTAAAGGATTTATGACACTCAAATCATGGCACTACGACAGTTGTTTGATTGGGCAAATGAGCATATCAAATGAATTAATTTTCAATATTGCACAATTGAACATTATAGACAGGAAGTAAACCAAAAGTGGAATGTGCCAACCGTTACTTGTAAATAACATTTCACAGTTTGCAGTATTTCTGTATTATATCTCTTCAGTAGCCATAGACATTGCAATAAAGTGGTAAGAGGGTAAAAAGTCTATGCCATTTTTCGTCCAGATCCCATTGCTGTCCCATTCTGAAAATTTTACCACATATACACCACATTATGAAGTAATATATATATTTTTTTCAGATTTTTAAGAAATGCACTTTTTGAGATATTCAAGGTCAAATTATGCTTTCGGTGACCTTGAAATATTAACATCGAGAAATCTTGTCAAGTTACATATCATATGAAAGCCTGTTTAAAGAGCTTTAAAATGACATATAACAAAAGACTTTAGCTGCAATAGAAGCTGAGAAAATTGAGTCTTTGTATGTACCAAAATTTCACTTTTTGCCATTTTTCGAGTTTTTTAAGCGGTCTCACACAAAAAACTAACAGCTGAAAAAAATTTTTAATATCAGTTTTTTGTATCACTTTATAGACGTAATCAACCCTATAATTTTTTTTGAAATTGGTGATGGTCAAGTTTTGAGGCTTGTTGATTTCACATGGAATTACCCTTATAGTTAATTTCTCCAAACATCGACGTTTAACTAAAGTATTTTATATTATACATGTTAAAACTTAAATACGGGTTTTTTTTTGTGTACCAAATATGTATAATCAGTATTAATATCCAGCTACAATAACAATGGCAACTATAGTAACAAAATGCAGTTTAGGATACTTGGCGATTTTTATTCGGTCAGTTAGGTTCTTTTAGCTTGAAGTTTTAAAGTTCTCAAAGTGATGATTACAAAGAAATAGAAGATGTTTATGAAGTCTAATACACAGATAAAGAAAATTCATTTTTTTTTTCAGATCTAAACATACTTTTTTTTTCAAATCCTTATCTCAATTTTTCCCCCACAACGTTAATCCCTTTTAGTGTGTTCACTTTTATAGTTCTGGAAAGATTTAAACAATTTTTAGCTTCGCGCTATGCATTTGCATAGCCAGAATCAAGATGTGATGGT
This sequence comes from Uloborus plumipes, assembly GCA_038373865.1. Lineage (NCBI taxonomy): Eukaryota > Metazoa > Arthropoda > Arachnida > Araneae > Uloboridae > Uloborus > Uloborus plumipes. The sequence goes on along the minus strand of JAXGGA010016188.1, from coordinate 14,985 downwards.
TTTTAGCCTACTTTCCCGTTAAAAATAAAAGAAAGACGAAAAAAGTATTAAAATTGGCTTAATGCATCTAAAAAATATCGCCAAGTCCAAAAAATATCGCCAAGTTAAAAAAAATATCGCCAAGTCCAAAAAATATCGCCAAGTTAAAAAAATAAAAAGGTAAAATGAATATCGAACAATTAAAAATTTGAAAGTAGGGTATTGAGATGGGTTTGGGGTCAAAATGTCGCGGCCGAAATGTCGCGGGCCAAAATGTCGCGGTCAAAATGTCGCCGAGCCAAAATGTCGCGGGCTAAAATGTCGCCGGTCCAAAATGTCGCCGAGCCAAAATGACGCGGGCTAAAATGTCGCGGGCCAAAATGTCGCCGGTCCAAAATGTCGCCGAGCCAAAATGTCGCGGGCTAAAATGTCGCCGGCCAAAATGTCGCCGGTCCAAAATGTCGCTTGCCCAAAATGTCGCGTGGTCAAAATGTCGCCGGTCAAAAATGTCGCCGGGCCAGAATGTCGCCGGTCAAAAATGTCGCCGGGCCAAAATGTCGCCGGTCGAAAATGTCGCCGGGCCAAAATGTCGCCGGTCAAAAATGTCGCCGATCTAAAATGTCGCCGGTCCAAAATATATCCGTTCCAAAATGACGTAAGTGTATAGTACAGATTGAATGTCTCCAGTAATTCACAAATTCAATGCAGCTTAATTATGTAGCTCAATTTTACTAATAAGCTTGTCACGATATGATAAATACACCTGTTTAGTAATTTTTTTTAAACGTAGCAGTTTAGAAAATTAGCTTAAGTTATTAACAAAAATGTAACTAAATTGATTTCTTCTAAAGCTTAAATTATTTCAGTACCAAAATAATGCCATAGTTTTTTCAGGGCTGTACTTAGGGCCCAGGGACGCTAAATTTCTTCCTTTTTACTTCCTTTTACGTAGTAAAGGAAGTATTGTGATCGCGAAAAAAAAAATCACTCAAATTTGAGTCTAAATTTTGATTTTGCTCACCCCCGAATGAAAATTCCTTAGTTTTTTTGACCTGTCAGCACGTGCATATGTACGTACCAACATATAAGTAGCCGAAAAAATTTTTTCAACCACCCCCGAGTTAATTACGACGAGTTTTCTCGTGACGTCTGTATGTACGTGTGTGCGTATGTATGTATGTGGGTCGCATAACTCAAAAACTATGTGCCGTAGATGCTTCTAGCTTGGTATGTAGGCTCTGAGGATGGTCTAGTTGTGCACCTCCCCTTGTGGTTGCATTTGAATGTTCCCAAGGGGGTGTTTTACCCCTTTTTTGGGGTAAATCAGTGTTAATTTCAATGCAGACTCAAGTGTTATGAATTGGCGCGACCACTTGGCGATATGTCGCCAAGCTCTTGGTCGCCAAGTGTTTGACGCCAAGTTGGCGACAAATTTGACGAAGAAAATGATCTTTTGAATTTGGGTTCAATTTGGCGGTATTGGCGATATTTTGCGAAAAATTCACTGAATGATATTAAAATCAGCAATATTTAGAAAATTAACCATTGCAAAATATTTTTTGCATTGTTTCGTGGCAGATTAGGGGAGTAAATATTTGAATTGTTACCTTGCTCACTCAAAGCACTTTTTTAACACTAAGGCAACTACTAAGAAATTTACACGTAAAAGGAAGTAGTGTGGCGTCCATACCAGATTTTTTAATACGCTTTTACTAGTTTCACATGTAGGTTTTTTTGTTTGTTCGTTTGTATGTATGTAACTCTGAGTCAAAAATAAAATTCACGTTCTTTACAAACGTATAAAAGTAATATGTTTAATACCATTATTATTACTAAAGGCTAAACTATATTGCATATTGATGTATAATAAGTGCATTTGACATTAGTTCTGAGTTGGGCATCGATCGTCCACAAAATGCATATTATAAGTGCATGTAAACTTAGCGGATATTCAACAGTTTTCAAAATCTTCTTTTGAATTTGATTTACTCTAAAAGCGTATTTTTTAGTTTTTTTAAACTATATTTAGGATTTTTTTTTGTTTTCACACAAAGAAATTAAACAAATAAATTTGCTGTAAAGGCATTTTTTTTTTGCAAAAACGGAATACCGTTTAATCACCGCGTAGCCGGCAATTTTCTGATAGAATATTTTCTTTAAGAGTTGTTTGGGGACGTTTGAAATCAAATTAGTTCATGGAATTATTGCTTTCTTTGTAACAACTGAGTGGTGGAAGGGGAGGTGAAATGTCAAGAGAAAAAATGGTATTATATTCAACTCCATATTTAAATACTGATTGTAACGAAGGTACAGAACCATGTCTGAGCTTATTAACGCCAGAAATGAATAAGCATCTCTCCCTTTAAGACCATTCTACAAACACAATTTTGTCTGAATACTTGCATTACTTCTTGATATACATCACTCACAAATAATGAAAAATAAAAAGTTCAATTGCTCTGCTTCCTCGATAATGTGGCGTATCTTCTGAAGGCTTCCTATGGGCCAATTTTTATTTTATTTCGTCTGAACCTTCTTCAGACATTAATCACGCTATGCTGAAAACGTTCCATTACATTCCTGCGTGTAAAAAACTTGGAAGAACTAGCGGCAAAAACCAATCAGCACTGAATCACATATTGGTTGGTACATGTATGTACCAAATTTCATTCTAATTCACGCACTAAGTTTTGTGGTAGAGTCGCCCCCAAAAAATGGGTCACGCAGATACACACTTACACATTTTCCCTTAAAAAAATAAACGATAAAATTGAATTCATCACACGTCAGAAAGTGTAAATTCTTCCAAATTGACAATTTTTCACTGATCCAATACTTTCTTTTACACATTTTATGAAGAAGAAAATAAAAAGACCTCTATTATTTAAATAATATAGACTTGCTTTCGATCATGTAAGAAATTTTAACAGAAACCAAGTTTCAAACATTGTATATCTGTCTTATTCATTTCACTGTATCTTCAACTCTTTTTTACACACCAAATTTATCCTTTCGGGGGGGGGGAGGTAGTCGAGAGATCTCTCTCTCAGAGTGCAGAGCGCGATGCTTCGCGCGATGTCTATATGAGCGGTGAGGAGAGAGATGCGGGGGGGATAACAGATGATATGCGTAGGAGGGAGGGCGTGAGGTTACACACACACACAATCTCTTCTATCTTCGAGGTGCAGAAGAGAGAGCGTTAGACACGTGAGAGAGTGACAGAGCGCGAAGAGAGGATGAGGGGCTTGGGGGGGCTAAGCGCGCGAAGTTTCACTACAACACACACACATCTCTATGAGAGTTTCACTATCTCTCTCAGATTTTGAGAGGGAGTGCACGGAACAAAGGCGCGAGCTTAGGGCTTCTCATAAGTAGGCATAGTGGGGATAGTATCACACACACACACAGGTTAGACATTACACCTGGGTGGGCGATAGTAGTGGGGTGGTTGGATGCATAGATATAGGGTGGACACCGCACACACACACACTGAAACACAACCACACACACACACACACACAATAGATATATTTCACGAATGGCATATGACAGTCTTATGGAGCGCGAGGACTTCACAGAGCGGTCTTGCTCGTCTATATATATCTCTCAGGGGCGGGACGAGTGCAAGGTCAAGATTTTTATATATCTGATCACACACACAAATCCTGGGTATTGGCCTCACACGACAGATCAGTGGAGGGAGATATTGTGTTGTGGTAGGTATCTGTCATACCCTAGAGGGGGAGTATGGGGTGTGTAAGGAGTATGGTGATAGGCGACGGGGTTGGTAAAGGAGGTATTGGGGGAAAAGTATGGTGTTGAAAGAGTATGGGGGATAGGAGTAAGGGGGGTAAGTAGTATGTAGGGAGAGAGTATGTGGTGAAAGAGTATGGGGTGGGGGAGAGGAGTATGGGGGAAAGTATGGGGGAAAGAGTATGGGAGGAAGAGTATGGGGGAGGTGGGGTTATTGGGTGTGGGGAGTATGGGGGGGGGTAAGGATTAGGGAAGGGAAAAAAAAAAAAAAGTTGTTATGGGGTTGGTTGTGGAAGTGGGGTATTTAGGGGGGGGGGGTTTGTGAGAGGAGTGTATGAGATGGAAATGTGGGTGGGTTGGAGTGGGGTTATTGGGGGGGGGGGATTAGGGTAGGGGATTTATTAAGGGAAAGAGTGTGAGTTAGGGGGTGGTGGTTATGAAGTGGGTTATTAGGGGGGGGGGGAGTTTGTGAGGTGATTGGTGTAGGATGGAAGGGTAGTATGGGAGTGGGGGTTATTGGGGAGGGATTATGGTTAAGGGATTTGATTAGGAATAAATTTGTTAGGGGGTGGTTATGGAATGGGTTTGTTTAGGGGGGGGGGGGGTGATGTGGAAGGTGGATTTAGATTGAGTGGGTGATTGGGGGTGTAGTATGGATTATGGTTAAGGATTGATAGAAAAAAGTTGTTCGGGGTTTGGTATTGCCGATGTGAACTAACTTTTTTTGTTGAAAGATTTTCGGCGAGTACAACTCATGCCATATGTTGATTTTCGATTTGAACAATTTTTGGTTCATCTTTGAACCGTTCAAACTACTGTCCCGCGATGCTAACTTTTGAGTGAACAGTCCGATTTCAACAAACTTTTTTTTGTTCAAAAGATCTTATCAAGGATACTTCATTCCTGTATTTACATTTCCGATTTGAACAATTTTTCGTTCAACATTGAACCGCTCAAGCAAGCTGTCACCCCTAATAATTTTTGAGTGAACAGTCCGATTTAAATAAACTTTTTTTTTGTTCGAAGGATCTCAGCAAGGATACTTCATTACAGTATTTAAATTTTCAATTTGAACATTTTTTCGTTCAACATTGAACCGTTCAAGCAACCTTTCCCCACCTAATAACTTCTGAGTGAACCATCCGAATGGAATAAACTTTTTTTTGTTTGAAAGATCTCGGAGAGGTTCATTCCCTTATTTCGCTTTTTGGTTTGAACCATTTTTCGTTCAATATTGAACCGTTCAGAAAAAAATTTAACATTAGCGCCTACGGGGAATTTAAGTTGAATGTTGATCCTGGAACTTAAAGTCGGATTTCCTTCAAACTAACTTTGTAAAAAAATGGTTTTGATAAATAATGTTTGTAAAGTACTTTTCTGAATAATCTTCTGTGAGGACTCTGATTCCGACTCCGACTCCACAAACATGGCGGAAATGCAGACTCAGAAAAAAATGACTGACCGTACAGACAATTTTTTGTTTATTTATTCATTTGTGTTATTTTATTTATTACTATTATTTTTTTTTTGGCAGACGATTTTTTTTTTGTAACAAAAGTGTTTCATTCACGAGGGCATTTTATTCTTTATTTATATTTAACAACTGGCAACGGTTTAAAAGTGAAATTCGAGACATTTTATCGACGGACGAGTTTTTTTTCCTTTCTTTGATAAAATGTGTTTTGATGTACTTTGTACTTTTAATTTTTTTTTTTTTGAAAACGATTGAGGAATTTTTCTACGGAAGAACTGTAACAGTTACATTCTTTAAAAGGTGCGACAAAACTTCATTTATTCATTTATTTACTTTTTATGTCTCTATTTCATCTGATGAGAGGGGTATATTTTGCTTTTAGAAATCAGCTTTAAGTGCTAAAAAGGTATGTTTGACATAATGTTTAGTCTCAGATGGACAGGAACTGTCTCCTCCTAGAAGTTCTGAAATACGAAAATGGGACACCCTGTGTATGTATATATATATATATATATATATATATATATATATATATATATATATATATATATATATATATTAGGGTGTCCCAAAAAAATCTGGTATGGACCCCACACTACTTCCTTTTACGTGTTAATTTCTTAGTAGTTGCCTTAAGTGTTAAAAAAAAGTGCTTGGAGTGAGCAAGGTAACAAATCAAATATTTACTCCCCAAATCTGCCACAAAACAATGCAAAACATATTTTGCAATGGTTAATTTTCTAAATATTGCTGATTTTAATATTATTCAGTGAATTTTTCGCAAAATATCGCCAATAGCGCCAAGTTGAACCCAAATTCAAAAAATAATTTTTTCGCCAAATTTGTCGCCAACTTGGCGATATGTCGCCAAGTTGGCGTCAAACACTTGGCGACCAAAAGCTTGGCTACATATCGCCAAGTGGTCGCGCCAATTCATATCACTTGAGTCTGCATTGAAATTAACACTGATTTACCCCAAAAAAGGGGTAAAACACCCCCTTGGGAACATTCAAATGCAACCACAAGGGGAGGTGCACAACTAGACCATCCTCAGAGCCTACATACCAATCTAGAAGCTTCTACGGCATATAGTTTTTGAGTTATGCGACCCACATACGCACACACGTACATACAGACGTCACGAGAAAACTCGTCGTAATTAACTCGGGGGTGGTTGAAAAAAAAATTTCGGCTGCTTATATGTTGGTAGGTACATATGCACGTGCTGACAGGTCAAAAAAACTAAGGAATTTTCATTCGGGGGTGAGCAAAATCAAAATTTAGACTCAAATTTGAGTGATTTTTTTTTCGCGATCACAATACTTCCTTTACTACGTAAAAGGAAGTAAAAACCGAAAGTTGGAATTTTTGAACGCATACCCTCTTATTTTTTTCCTTTTACATCAAAACAGCTGTAAAAAAATCTGGTATGGACCCCACACTACTTCCTTTTACGTGTAAATTTCTTAGTAGTTGCCTTAAGTGTTAAAAAAAGTGCTTGGAGTGAGCAAGGTAACAATTCAAATATTTACTCCCCTAATCTGCCACGAAACAATGCAAAAAATAATTTACAATGGTTAATTTTCTAAATATTGCCGATTTTAATATCATTCAGTGAATTTTTCGCAAAATATCGCCAATAGCGCCAAGTTGAACCCAAATTCAGAAAATATTTTTTTCGCCAAATTGTCGCCAAGTTGGCGTCAAACACTTGGCGACCAAAAGCCTGGCGACATATCGCCAAGTGGTCGCGCCAATTCATATCACTTGAGTCTGCATTGAAATTAACACTGATTTACCCCAAAAAAGGGGTAAAACACCCCCTTGGGAACATTCAAATGCAACCACAAGAGGAGGTGCACAACTAGACCATCCTCAGAGCCTACATACCAAGCTAGAAGCTTCTACGACATATAGATTTTGAGTTATGCGACCCACATACATACATACGCACACACGTACATACAGACGTCACGAGAAAACGCGTCGTAATTAACTCGGGGGTGTTTGAAAAGGATTTTTCGGCTGCTTATATGTTGGTTGGTACATATGCACGTGCTGACAGGTCGAAAAAACTACTGAACATTCGTTCGGGGGTGAGCAAAATCAAAATTTAGACTCAAATTTGAGTGATTTTTTTTCGCGATCACAATACTTCCTTTATTACGTAAAAGGAAGTAAAATGTTTCATGCAATTTGAACAACGGTAACCCGTGCTAACTTGCGTCCGAAAGTGCGAACTAGCCCTTTTTCACTAGGGCAAATCGAAAAAAACTTTTTTCGGAATTTAAAAATTTCATGTTGATAAAACGCTTTCCCTATATCCCACATGTCCCAGAAAAACATTTATCCAAATTAAAAAACATTTAAGTACCCCATACGAAGCTTAAAATTAATAATTTTCTTCAAAAAATAGCTTTTTCCATGTATTTTGTAAAAAATGAGCGAAAAATTTTAAGAAATTATCAAGATTAAAAATATGAGGCATAAAGTATATAAGAGCTAAATATAAGTTTTTTATCTCATTTTATATTTGATTTTCCCGCAAACTACTCAAAATTACGGGTTTTTTTTTCAAGTTTTTAGTGAAACTTATTAAATTTTTCCATTTTATATACAACATTTTTTATTATTCATCTGCAAATGCTGAGTTGAAAGTATGTTCTTTAGTGATTTTGCAACTTGATATTTTCTTTAAATGTATCGGTAATTTAAAATAAATAAATAATTTAAATAAATAAATAGAAAAAAATAATTGAAAAAAATTATGTCAACAATTTATTTACAACATATCCCCCGTTACACAACATATCATTATTTACATCTGTATCATTTACTGCTCTAAGCACTGAGACCGTCTTTATTACTTTAAGAAGTGAAATGTTATTCGCCCATAAAGAAGGACGACGCTCATTGAGAAAACAATCATCAATTTTGAGTCTAGTAAACAAAGACTGGTTTTTAACTGATATGAAATTATCAATTGTTTTCTCTGCAAAATAATGAATGACGCGTAATAAATACGCGATATGAGGAAGTAACTGGTTAAACAATTATAAAATCAATATACGAATCTTACCATACAGTGAACCACAAAGCTCCTCCTTCGATGGAATGTATGTTTTCCCATTGGGTTAAGAAATTTTCTCTGCTTAAATTTGTCACCATTTTTGATTTCGTCTCTTCTACCACCTCATAATCAAAGAGAGCTAAAATTGCTATTTCGTCGGACAAATACCATAAATGCTGAATAAATTTTTGCACAGCAGCCTTTTTAATTAATAGGGGTCTACTCTACACTTTCATAAGCTTTCAAAGATTTTACAAAGCCCAAATCTAGATTGGGTGCTTTTACGGCTAAAGTGCAGTGAAGCCATGGTTTGACGTAGATAGTCACTATAAATAATCAAACAAGGCCGAGTTCTCTTTGTAGCTGTAAAAATATTCTATCTTCTCCTAGTTGAATTAACTGAAGTGCATCAGAGAGCATGTACAATATCAAATAGATTTACTTACAAATTCTTGATGCTGCTGTTTAAATACGTCTTTTGGTTTATTTGCATTTTTTTTGTAAGTCTCTCCAAGTTTGATATAGGTTCATAAGTTTCTTCACTCAATTTGGCATAGATTTTTGGGAGAATTGCCTTTTTCCAAAAGATAATACATTCTGGAATAGCGAGATTTGCACTTTCCCTAGTAGTTAATTTAAACTCTCGAATGTTATAAAATAAAACAGAGAGAAAATACCCAGTAGTTTTTTTTAAAGAAATTAGGTCCCCAACACATAGCTTAAAATTTATATATTTCATTAAAAATTTCATTTTTTCTGTTTATTTATTGCATTATTTATGAGTTTTAAATTGCAGATACACTTAAAGAAAATATCAAGTTGCAAAATCACTAAAGAACATACTTTCAACTCAGCATTTGCTGATGAATAATAAAAAATGTAGTACAGTCGAACCCGCTTAATGGAGTAGCTATTTTGCCACGAAAAAATATTCTAACAAGCGGGATATTCCATTATCCGGAATGAAAATAATGCATTTCAATGGTTTGGTACATTGAAAAGGTATTACATTAAGCGGGATATTCCTTTAAGTGATATTCTAATAAGCGGGCTCGACTGTATTTAAAATAGAAAAATTTAATAAGTTTCACTAAAAACTTGAAAAAAACCCCGTATTTTTGAGTAGTTTGCGGGAGAATCAAATATAAAATGAGAGAAAAAACTTATATTTAGCTCTTATATACTTTATGTCTCATATTTTTAATCTTGATAATTTCTTAAAATTTTTCTCTCATTTTTTACAAAATACATGGAAAAAAAGCTATTTTTTGAAGAAAATTATTAATTTTAAGCTTCGTATGGGGTACTTAAATGTTTTTTAATTTGGATAAATGTTTTTCTGGGACATGTGGGGATATATAGGAAGCGTTTTATCAACATGAAATTTTGAAATTCCGAAAAAAGTTTTTTCGATTTGGTCTAGTGAAAAAGTGCTAGTTCGCACTTTCGGACGCAAGTCGGCACGGGTTACCGTTGTTCAAATTGCATGAAACTTTTTTTACAATTGTTTTGATGTAAAAGGAAAAAAATAAGAGGGTATGCGTTCAAAAATTCCGATTTTCGGTTTTTTTGGGACACCCTAATATATATATATATATATATATATATATATATATATATATATATATATATATATATATATATATATATATATATTATATATATATATATATATATATATATATATATATATATATACATATATATATATTATAAACACCCAGTAGAATAAAAAGAATTTGCAAATTCATTTTTCTTTTCCAAATAATTTCTAAGTACATGCAATATACCGCCAACTCAGTTATGCCATCCAGAGACAGCAGTGTTTTCCCTTATTGTGGACTCATCAGTCTGGAATAGGAAGTAACCGAGCTAGAGGCAGACAGATAAACTCTTGCAGAAGTTTCACATACTACTTAATTTCTAAGTATTCTGAAAACTCGTGGTCACGCTTAAAACCAATGCAACAAAGCCTCCAACATCAAGTTTCTGCTCTTACCTTGTCCAGCAGGGTTTCGGGCTTGTTCAGAATAGCCTTCGGGTTTTCGTCGGGAGATTCATATTGTGAGTAGTACTCCTCTGCCCACTGTTCATACAAGTCGTAGTCAGGTGCCCATTTCACACTTCGACGCTTTCGAACGTGCATGTCTTCTTTATTTCCGTTGTCCTCCACCATACCAGGCTCGTCTGAAAGCAAACACTGTTATGCCATGCCTTACACCGCCAGCTCGTTCATTTCGATCCATGGACTGCAGTTTCTGGCTTATTATGCCCTCATCAGCATGGTGTACGAAAATAACCGAGTTGGAGGCTCTCAAAAATCCAAAAGAGGATTTTTGCCTCCAACTCGGCTCGTATTCCATGCTGATGAGTGCATAATAAGCACGAAACTGCAGTCCATGAACCGAAATAACTGAGTTGGTGGTGTATTGCATGTTCCTGCCTTAGCCATTGCTTAGGCGCGGTTACTCACTGCTTTATACTATTACTAGCCGGGTACCCGGCCCTGCCCGGGTTTCTGTGGGTGTAGGGTGGTTTAGTGAAACTCATTCATAAATTTCCCAACACTAAAGTGCATATCTATAAACATAATGGCTACTTCTGTAAACAATGGCTATATTATAAATAAACTATAAAAAAAATAATGCAAGCTAAAAAAAATAGCAAGCTACAAATAATGTTTGAGTATATAGGAAATGTTATAAGCTTGGTATATGAAATTAAATATATATTTACAGTATCAATCGCACTGAAATTAACCATTTCCAAATATTACTCGTTAAATAAGTCCCATTATTAGTTTCTATCCTTGTGACAACATTGGTGAGGTGAAAACATCTTATGTACCTAATTTAGAAATTTTTTTGACTATAAACACTTTCTATTCTCTAACTATTGCCAAAATCAATTTTTTTCATTTCACCCGTTAGCGATTGTTGGCTCAGATAAATATAAAAATCCTTAGAAGGCAATCAATTCCATACTTACTCCAGAGAAGCCTTGGTTCAAAATTTTCAATATGATTACAATCAATATTGTTGCTGCATGGCACCAAATTTTTGCAACAAATGGGTTGAAAATTTAATAATTTAATGGGGAAATGACATAAAATTAACTGTTTTCCATAATAACTGTTTTAAACTAAGCTTTTTAGAAATAAACTATAGCTTATCCTGCTCCCTGTTACTGTAGCTATCTACTGTGAAAAAATGGTTAAAATCGGTCCAGTAGTTTGGAAGATTACCCCGGACATACGTTTTCAAAAGTAGTCTTTTATGTATATAGATGTCATTTTTTGGCTTTCGAGGTCGATTTGAGTTTTTTCTAGCAGCGACTGAAGGCTTGCAAAAATATATTACTTGTAGTTTGTAGGGTAGGCGTAGTTGTTGAAAAATTTAAAAAGAAAAAAACATGTAAAAATTAAATTTATTTTCGACAAATTAGTTTATGCAATCGAGGATTGCAGCCTGATTTTAAAATTGTTCTTGTTTCCTCCTTCTTCCTTTCGCGGAAAAATATATTTTAAATAAATTTTATTTGAATAATTTGGTAATAAGAAATGATTTAAAGAATCATTACTCATATTTAACATATCTATCGACCACATTAAATGACTTAAGGTCTACTTTCTATCAAAAGTAATGGCTCATCGCTGCCTACTAATCCCTGGGATAATAGATGGAGAAATGTTAAGACAACATCCAAGTAAGATTATTAAACAATCTTGATTTCTCAAGAAAAAAATCTGGTATGGACCTACACTATACTTCCTTTTATGTGTAAATTTCTTAGTAGTTGCCTTAAGTGGTAAAAAAAGTGCTTGGAGTGAGCAAGGTAACAATTCAAATATTTACACCCCTAATCTGCCACGAAACAGTGCAGAAAAATGGTTTACAATGGTTAATTTTCTAAATATTGCCGATTTTAACATCATTCAGTGAATTTTTCGCAAAATATCGCCAATAGCGCCAAGTTGAACCCAAATTCAAAAAATATTTTTTTTCGCCAAATTTGTCACCAACATGGCGATATTTCGCCAAGTTGGCGTCAAACACTTGGCGACCAAAAGCTTGGCGACGTATCGCCAAGTGGTCGCGCCAATTCATATCACTTAAGTTTGCATTGAAATTAACACTGATTTACCCCAAAAAAGGGGTAAAACACCCCCTTGGGAGCATTCGAATGCAACCACAAGGGGAGGTGCACAAC